>JAODAL010005295.1:0-145540 GCA_025379985.1 Phyllomedusa bahiana
AGGGCCTCCACTAATTAATATCAAAGCCCTGTAAAACCCCATTACAGTCCCTTTCAATCAGCTGACGGGTGGGGTTTAAAAGATTGGACCCCCACTTATCTGATTTTAAAAAAGCAATTCAAAGACCGGGGAAAGGGCCCTTTTAATCCTCGACACTCCCAGAGTAAATTTATGGTTTACGGTTAATAAGAGGCAGAATCAATACGTGTGTCCTTAGGGGGGAGTAAAACCATTACTCGATTAAAAAATTTATTAACATTCCACTATAATTGTGCATTCATAATAACACCCCATAATCCCTCTCAATAAGGCTTGTTACACGGCTTAAAATGGGAAGTAAGTTTTATTTGAAGTGGGGGCCGCCGGGGCGAGATAGTCCCAACTTAAACGGTAACCTCTTCCTATGGTTGTTCTTCCTCTCCCCGCTCCCACAATCGGGGGACGGGGAGAGAAGTGAATGTCAAAATTATTCCGTGTTAAGTCCGAGAATAATTAATGTCTTGGGGGCCGGCGGGCGCAAATTTCTCCCGCAATTACTACCGTGTGAACATAGCCTTATGGTGGCACCCCACCTCAAGGTATCAAAAACCTTAAGGTGGGGTTTCCTTCTCTTTCTTTTCCCCTTTTTTTTCTTGGCCAAAAAGTTTGCGGTCAAGTCTCTTGCTTTCGATCCGTTTGCCTTTGCTCGCTCTCAGATTTCACAGCCTGGGAAAGCTTCTGACGTAGAGACGTGATCTGTATGGATTAGTTTTCACACATTTTAATACAGTATGAATTAGACGGTAAATCAAAAGGGGTTGTCCAGTATTCCAAAAACATGGCTGGTCCCTTTAAGAAACAGCACCATACCTGTCTACGGCTGATGTTTTGCATGGCACCCCTGCTCCATTAAAGGGGTTTCAAATTTTTTAAAAACCTTCCTACCACCTCTCACCGTGCTGAAATAGAAAATGAAACCATACTTACCTCTCACATCACCACCATTTGGCTGCTGGAGCTCCATTTTCGCCACCCAGGTCCGTCACTGATGGCATTTTGTTTAAGAATCACATGATGCTGCAAACAATCCCTGACATCAGCATGTGACCACAGAGGTCAGTGATTGGCTGCAGTGACTAGGGGAGGCGGGATCACTGGCGCTTTGGCAGCATCGGAACCAGGGGCGTAGCTACAGGGGCGCAGTGGTAGCAGTCGCTACCAAGGCCCTGCAGCCTAAGAGGGCCCAAATGGCCTACTAACACATAGAACACCAGTATGTAGGGGGCCCAAAATGGTAACTGGGGGGACCCATTTTACTTATTGCACTAGGGCCCAAGAGCTTGAAGTTACACCTCTGATTGGAACAGTGGTGATAGGTTTGGAGGAAAAAGGGAAAAGCTTGGAAACCTAAGAACACCATCCCAACAGTGAAACACAGGGGGTGGCAGCATCATGTTGTGGGGTTGATTTGCTGCAGGAGGGACTGCTTTCACAAAATAGATAGCGTCATCTACC
The DNA here is from genome assembly GCA_025379985.1 of Phyllomedusa bahiana. Classification (NCBI taxonomy): domain Eukaryota; kingdom Metazoa; phylum Chordata; class Amphibia; order Anura; family Hylidae; genus Phyllomedusa; species Phyllomedusa bahiana. Next base: position 1,495 of record JAODAL010005295.1, read on the forward strand.
TCTGATTTGAACAGTGGTGATAGGAGAGGTAAGTATGGGTTAACTAAAGTCTTGGAAAACTCCTTTAAAGTGAGTGGGGCTAAGCTGCAATACCACACATAATCTAAGGACAGGTGTGGTACTGTTTTTGAAAGAAATCTCATCTTTGGTGTCCCCTTTAACGTAAAGCACCAAGTTGGAGCTACTTTTATACATGAAGTTGCAGCCATATTATTACAGTCATACTTGCATACACTTCCACACTTACAAGTTTTATTACATAGCTTTATCTACAAACACTTAAGTAAAATATGCACGACACAAGATTCAGTATCACTTGTACTTTATTCATTTAAATTCCTCGTTTTGGGGTTAGGAGTCCAGTGGGTGGCCCTACTCTGTGACTGACAGCTGTCTTTTTATGCACACTCACACTGGGAAAGCTGATAATTGATTTATAGGCGCCTTCAGGGCAGTGCTACTTAAATTGTTTAAAAAAAAAAAAAAAAAAAAAAGAGGCCCGATGATCTGGTACAGTATAGGAACTGTTAATGGTTGGGGGCCCAGTTGCTTTGGCTGTGCGAGGCACTGAAATGAACTCACTGCAGTCCTGACTAGTCTCATTAGCCCTAAGGCAATGGGTGTTTCAACCAATAAATAAGTTAATCTGCTCAGATTCTCCTGCTCTATAACATGCCTCTATTTAGGACAGCACATTCAACTTGACTAGTTCTCCTTAACAAAACTAGGTCACTATCTAAGAAGGGCTGCATTTTATCAAAACATTCTAAATAGATCGGACTCCAGTTAAACATATAATTTGCAGACAATTAGATAGGATTATCGGTAATTACCTTCTCTTCATACTGATGTTTCATGGAGCGGAACTGCTGATCCCACTGCTTATTCACATCCAAGAGCTGTAGAAAAAGTTATGGGAGTCTCAACCAAAATCACCGATATCAGCTGTAAAAGAACAGCCCCAGAGGCTGTACTGTAGTACATAGACTATGTATAGATTAACATTGAACACATGGACAATAACATCTCAGAGGCGCCCCAGCAATTAGGTGAACACCACAGATCTGTCTATCCTGACCCCCATTGACCAGCAGTTATGGAAAACCAGCAAACATTTGCGTAAATGGGTGAATATGTAATGCATGGCTATAGGGGGTAAAGTTTCTCTGTGAGGCAAGCATCACAGAGGTTAAGGGAGGCTTATAGGCTATGCAATGCTGCCTGGGAAAATAGAATATGTGAATGGGTGCTAGGAAAGAGAACCTTGTATTCGCTGCCACCTACTCAAAGGTAGCATCCCTTTAAGTCAAATCTGCACTGACACTGGGCAAAAACCCTAAAGAAGCTGTCTGCATATGGATGACTGTTCCTTATGGAAGAGATTCTGGCTTGGCATACATCCCCAGTCATGTTTCAAGGCTCCTTACAGGGTATTCCGGGACTGATCAATGCTCGTTGGTCCATCGGGGCACAAGGAAAAATAGGAGATAAGACTCATACTTACCTCCCGGACATTCCCGGCTGCCAGTGCCTTTATCTTAGCTGTAGCCCTGAACGGTCTTCATTCATGTGACAGCTGCAGCCAAATACAGGCCACAGAGGTTACATGCACTGACCTTGTGGCCTGTGGTTGGTTGCACCTGTCACGTGAGTGATGAATGTTTCCTGCTTACATCCTAAATGAACGGACCGGCAGCCGGGAGTGAAGGAGAACATCTGGGAGGCAAGTATGAGTTTTATCTTCTATTTTTACTCCTACCCTCACGGTCCAACGACCAAAGTCTGGGCCCGGAACACCCCTTAAAGGGGTTTTGCCACGATGTAATGTTGACGTTGGATCCTCCAAAATGGGTATTTAATCACTTTTCTAAATATATGTGATTAAAAAAAGTGAAGCCTGTGAGAGGGTACAGCATTGCTCAGTCCCCCTTATTTTTCCTGAAAGTTTACATTAGACACGACCAGGACACTGACGGGAGCTGATCTGGCCGCGCTTGCGTGTTTGCACTTCTTAACTGATGACAGGGAACATGAAGGAGCTTGCAAGGGGCTGGGGAGAAAGTGCAGTGTAGGAGGCCGTCTGCTGTATAGAGAATCCACTTGTTGTAATGTAATTATGTGAGTAAACATTGCAGACGCTCCCTTCTTCCTCACTCTCTGCTCACCCCCCCACTTTTCACCCCTGCAGCCGTTCATGACTCAGCATGCTTGGTTTATCGTCTCTCCTGAGCAGATAAGTAGTAAGGCAAAACTCCTTTAAATGGGTCAGATCTGACTGAAAGGTAGGCTCCATTTAGTGGTAGCAGAGAGACAGCATTCTTCCTCCCATATGAAAGCCCATTTTCTATGTAATACATGGTCACACCAAGTCTGCCACAGCAGGATCCACTCTATAGAGATCCACCCTGACTAAGCAAGAAAATCCCCTTTATAAGATACAGCTAGCGGGTTCTTTACAGAGTGCCCCACCCCTTTAGCTTCTCACTAATTGCTATACTGATCCTGTAGAGTTACAGAAGATACTGTATCCCTGCTTGCTTAGTGACTGATTTACAAGGACTATGTTCACAGCCACTTTTGTGAACATGATCTATTTTTTTAGTTTATATTTTAATTTTCTTTTAAAAACGAAGTTCCTTCCTATGTCTCCTATCTTTTATATATACAAAATACACACATTTCCTATTTGCAAGCAATACATTGTTTCTCACCTCTGTCCTCTGATGTTCTAGAACTTTTACTTTCTTTAACAGGGACCCAACTTGGTCTTTAGAAGATTTCTCCAGCAATTTAGCCGCCTGGAATCACAGAAGAAAATCAGCATATCCATAAAATCATAGACACATGATTTACATGAAGTATGTGTGACCGAGTTATGACAGAACAAAGAAAAAGCCTCAGGAAGAGAGATTCTACATTATAATTTAGGAGCTGATGTAAGTCATGAGGCTTCTCTGTTCTGGGACAATCCGTGAATAAGGGCATGCTCACAAGGGGCAGATCTGCTGCTGATTTTGGTGCCGATTTTTCGACAGCGACTTCAATGGGTGAAATAAAAATCTCAGGAAATCTCAAATTTTTGTTTTGCCCAAAAACCCAATCCACTGGTTTGGCCAAGGAACAAAATCCACATTTGCCCAAGGAACCAACCTCCACCTAGTGGGGGCCCAAGGAAGCAACTCCACGGTGGGCCCAAGGAAGCAGCTCCGCTGGTGGGGCCCAAGGAAGCAGCTCCGCTGGTGGGGCCCAAGGAACCAACTCCACTGGTGGGGCCCAAGGAACCAACTCCACTGGTGGGGCCCAAGGAACCAACTCCGCTGGTGGGGCCCAAGGAACCAACTCCGCTGGTGGGGCCCAAGGAACCAACTCCACTGGTGGGGCCCAGACACATCAGTCCGACACGGACAAGACAGAGGCAGGAACTTTGTACCTTTTTGTAAGGAATAACAAGTTGGCGGCTTTTTCGCACTAATATGTGGATTCCAGTCTATAGATAGAGCTCCCATGGAGAAACTGTATGGACTAAACATGGTGTCACTGCCAGGAGGTCACATGAGTCAGCTACTAGCAGGGTCACAGGACATCTATGGGGGAACGAATTAGGAATAATGGTGAAATAATTATTATTAATATGGTGATTCCAGCAACTTCTCCACCGTGTGAATGCACCTGTGTAACTGCCGTCTCTCTAACTAATAAAGTTAACTGATAAAAAAAAACAACTGTTTCTAGGTTGTTGTTAATAAAGTTAACTGTAAAACATATTAGAAAGATGACACAGAATGTGCAGCATCTTTCCCACAGACACTGAAAGACATAATAAGACACTGCTGGAGGTGGTAATACTGGAGAAGTTCTGCTCCTCCATACACTACTGTAACCTAGATACCAGGGGTCACATGACCTGTGTGGTGGTCACATGATAAGATGCTGCTGGAGGTAGTAATACTGGAGAAGTTCTGCTCCTCCATACACTACTGTTACCTGGATACCAGGGTCACATGACCTGTGTGGTGGTCACATGACTGTTCAGTCCATGCATTTAGTCCATGTGAGCCATTACTGTGGACAGCAATGTGGGCTGCACCATTTTTTCTAGGTAGAGGCTTACTGCATTGATATAAAATGTATAGGAGCAAAATTTCTAATACATGTATTTTTGAAAATTGTATGGTTTCCTATTATATACATAATAAAGAAAAACATTATAAAAAGCGGACAACCCCTTAAACACAAGATATCCCAGCAGATGACTTGCCCTCCCCCATCCATCTGAAGATACCAGCTGTTCTACAGCAGCCAGTAGTTGGACACCCAATGCTTGATAAAGACTCATGTAAGAGTCGAAATGTCGCAGTTTGCTAGAGGCTGAATATGTGCAGGAAATCTCCTGGGTTCTGAAACTAGTGACTGCTGCATTGCTGAGGATCGGAGCATCCATTGTTGCTGCTACAACCTAATTTTAAAGGATCCTGCAATCTTGTTGGTATCCTGATGTCAGGGAATGACTAGTTAGGCCAGGCATTCTCAAACTGCGGCCCTCCAGCTGTTGGGAAACTACAACTCCCATCATTCCCTCTGTTACAGATTATATAAATGCATGATGGGAGTTGTAGTTTCCCAACAGCTGGAGGGCCGCAGTTTGAGGATGCCCGAGTAAGGCCATGCTCCAATAGCTGCGGAACATGAGGTCTTCCTCCTGGTTGTCAGGCTTCTTCTACCAGTAGAGCAGTTTCTGCTTCAGGTTTTCCCTGCAGCGTCACATAGGACTGCTGGTATCAATATTGACAGTATGAAACATCGCTGGGGGGCTCTGACGTCGGGCACATAGGAATCAGCTGATCTCCAGGATGGCTTCCAGCTACTAAGAGGTTGACTTCATTAGTAAACTACTTTCAAATTCTAAAGTAGAATTTCCATGCTGATAACACTACAAGGTGGCATTCTGGTATCAGCAAATTACAAGTGTTCGATGTAGAGTACAAATTGCCAATATACGTTCTGTTCCATTCCTCATGTTTTTCAAGATCACTGCTTGTTGTCATTAAAGGAGTTGTTTCACCACAAGGATTGATTTGTATGTTAACCCCTTAACGCCGAGGTCTATATATTTTTTTCACTGTTCGTTTTTTCCCTCTTCGCTTTCCCAGCGCCATAACTTTTTTTATTTTTTCATCTACATAGACATAGGAGGGCTTTTATTTTGCGAGACAAGATGCATTTTCTAATGGTTTTTTTAATATTTAAAAAGACTATACTGGGGATCCGGAAAAAAATTATAAGTAGTGGAAAACGTGAAAAAAAATGTACTTGTGCCATGTTTGCGGGAGTTTTGTTTTTACGGCGTTCAATCTTCAGTAAAACTAATATGTTATCTGTATTATACATGTTGATGTGCATCCGGCAATACCAAACATGTACGGTTTCTGTTATGTTTTGGTACCTTTGAAAAATTGCAAACATTTTCTATTTTTGAAATTTGCATCGCGCCGTCATTTTCTGTGACCAATGACTTTTTTGTACTAACACTGACGGACTTGAGTGAGGGGCATTTTTTGTGGGCTGAAGTGCAACTTTTTATAATATATATGTATATATAATAATATATATATATATATATATATATATATATATATATATATATATAAATAAAATTTATTCCAATTTTTGGGAGACGTGTAATAACCCAATAAAACGCAATTTTGCCGTTTGGAATTTTTTCTACGGTGTTCAGCGTACGGGATAAATGATGTTAGATTTTAATAGATCGGACTTTTTTTTTGGACGCGGCGATACCAAATATGTATAACTTTTTTTTATTACGTTTATTTTTTTTTTATTTGCCAAATTGCAAAAAGGAGATTTTAACTTAATTTTTTTTTTTTTACACTTAAAACCTTTTTTATTTTTACTTTAACTTATGCAATCCTCAGGTTGGGTTCACACGTTGTGTTTTTGTTGCATTTCTCAACCGCATCAAAACCATGTAGCAGAAATGTACACTTTTTTAGTGTTTCTATAATTAACGATACAAGTTACATTTTGGTTAATTAAAAAAATACACTGGGTGTTGGTGCGTTCAGAAAACACATTGAGCCTTATGTATGAAAACTGTCTAGCAGTAAGACTGTCTTTGTTGCCCATAGCAACCAATCAGAGCTCAGCTTTCATTTCTTATACTGCTCTGGAAAAATGAAAGCTGAGCCCTGATTGGTTGCTATTAGCTCTGATTGGTTGCTATGGGCAACAAAGACAGTCTTACTTCTAGACAGTTTTCATACAGAAGGGCCCATTGTGTGAACCCAGCCTGAATGTCAGGTCTTGCAGCAAATGAAGGTTTCCAGTTAGGACTGGAGCGGACTCACCTGCTGATGTGTCGCATGCTCCACACCGGCCTCCTCCGCTGCTGGAGCATCACCATTAGTGGCTGCTGATACTTTCCCTCTGTCCAGAAACAACTTCTTCAACTCTAGATTTTCATATCTTCAGACATAGACCAAAAAGAAAAAAAACAAGGTCAACACTTAACTAGGCCCGGATTCAGATTTACCTATAATCCCCAATGTTTAGTCAATATAAGGCCCGATTCACATCATGTTTCTTGCTTCTGTTGCTGGAATTTGTTTTTACACCTTGCAAAAGGTAACGCAACACAAACTATGGCAGAACCATATTAAAATCAGAGCTAACATAGAGGGCCCTATTTATGAAAACTATCTACGCTTAGGACTGTTCTTGTTGCCCATAGCAACTACTTAGAATTCAGCTTTCATTTTTCTAGAGCAGTAAAAAGGAATGAAAGCAGAGCTCCGACTGGTTGCTATGGGCAACAAGGATAGTCTGACGCTTAGACAGTCTTCATAAATGAGGCCCAGTCTCTTTTAGACTATGTTTCCTCAATGTCCCATGGTTTGTTTGGTTTAAAACAGGAAGTAGAGAAAAAAGTTATCCAAAAGAGACTACATTAGCTCTGTTGCTTCCTATGCATCCACCCTGGTATCTTTTTCAGGTACCTGCACTGGCAGAGGCAAAACAATGTAATGTAGATGGGACCTAAGAGACTCATAATCAAGAGCTTCAGCTCAAAATGTATCATTGGCCTTATGAAAACTACTTTAAGGTTATTATAAATGGGCTTCAATAAAAAAAAAAAAAAAACTATTATATAAATATAATATATTTATTTATTTATTTAAGTTGTAATTGCACTATTTAGATGCTGAATAATTGTATGAGCCTTTGAGAACATAACTTCATCCTAAGAGGACAAGACGCTTGAAATGTCCACAGCAGATTTTGATGTATTTTGTGATACCATGCTTCCCCCATCTGGTCATTTCAGGGTACTGCATTACTGCTGGTATGAAGCCACAAATTCTAATTTGTATAATTTTTGTTCATTAGATTATAATTTAATCATTTATGTATCCTAGGGTGCTTTCACACAGTGCGTTTGGGTGCGTTTTTTTTGTGCAGGAAGGCACAGCAATTAATGCTGTACATTGCTGCACAAAAAAACGGCAAAAATTGCGGAAAGAAAAAAAATTGCGATTTTACTGCGATTTTTGCGCAGCAATGTACAGCATTAATTGCTGTGCCTTCCTGCACAAAAAAAACGCACCCAAAACGCACTGTGTGAAAGCACCCCTAGAATGCAACATTAACTATCAGCCACTTATTTTAACCTATTTAATCCAAAGACATGACATGCTCAGTTATGTATGTAACTTTTTAACTTTGGAATATATGCAGTAAAAAAAGATGCAAAAACAGAAAGCGGTGCTCTTCTTATGCAGTTAAAGTTAAAAATTATAGGTGATCCACACACAAATCAGGTGCCAACCTTGGTAGGTTGTGCAAAGGGTGGAGGCACAATTCCCATGCGAACATTTGGAACCTGGAAGTTACTGCAGCTGCCGTTGGCTAAGGCGGGGTTCACACGGTCTATTCAAGCCGTAATTGCGGGACAGATTTCGCCCGCAATTACAGTTTGAGTAAGGGGCGGGGGCGCTGCTCGCCGGCCCCATAGACATGCATTATCCACGGCGCGTCTGGATGTTAATTTCTCCCCGCCCGGCGTATTCGCCGAGCGGGGAGCAGAGACGGAATCCACAGTTCTCTATGAGAACTGTGGATTACCGTAATGGCTGGGACAGATTCCAGCCGTATTGCCGCGCAGTACGGCGCGTAATACGGCGGGAATCTGTGTCCAAAATAATCCGTGTGAACGGCCCCTTCGGCTCCAAACCTCAGAACATTCAGGAAAATACATTGAATACAGGTAAAAAAAAAAAAAAAAACTTGCCCCAACGCCCAGTTTCCAGTAGATTAAAGAAAACCACCACATCCAACAAGAATTATTTATGGTTAACAAGTATCACTGGTTAATTTAATTAAATAATAAAGCTTGACACGTTTCACACATAGAACCTGCGCTTTCATCGGCGCCTCAAGTTTTTTTTTTTACATGTATTTAATTTTTACCTTCAGAGACACTTCTGTCTAATAGGGGTATTTTTTGTTAAAACCAGTATTCCAGGAAACATTTTTTTAAAGATTTTTTGCAATCCTTTTTGTCACTTTTGGGTAGAGAAGAACAAGATTTTTTTATGTGATTTTTAACTGCATAGAAGAAGAAAGCGCTCCTTGTGCAGGTTATTAGGTCCTGCTGATATTAACACCTCTTAGGGGCCATAGTGGGCCTTGAAGAGAACTGTTAAGCGATTCTCACTGCTGTTATATCAAAACTCACAGAAAGGAAGTCAGAGAGACAGACCAGGAAGTAATGTATGAAGGAAAACTTTAAAAAAAAATCCACTAAAAAGCCACCCAATTTTTTTTAAAATTTTTTTTTTATTTTTTTTTTAATCTATGTAATAGTTGCAAATTACTGGTCGATATGTAGGAAAAAAAATTATGTCAGTGTCTCTCTCATAGGGTCACCTTTTTGGTTACAAGTACATTCAGTTTTGCAACACAATCAGTTAAAAACACAAATCACATGCAATTAGATGTTGAAGAGAGAAATCTTGGTTTAAGTTCACACACGTTGTGTGTGCTGCAGATTCTCGGTCCAAATTTTTGGGCAGAAAATCCGCAGAGGAATAGTAGCAAATCGGATGAGAGTTTAACCAATCTAGTCAACACACAATGAAAATTTTGATAGGAAATTTGACCCGAGGTGCAAATTTTCATATCTGCAGCATTTTCATTTATGTCGTAGAATAATTGGAATTAGTTGCAGATTTTACTTCTCTAGTAAACTCAATTCAGAATTGCGAATGTTGAGGATTCTGCTGCAGTGGGAACCACAAATCCAGAAAAAATAAATAAAAATACACCCTACTTTCCTCCCTCATCTGGTCACCTGCATGGTCTATGTAGAACTAGCCTCCAGCGATGACAAAGTAGTTGGGGGGGGAGCAATTGCATACAAAATCAACACCAAATTGACCCAATTGGGTGTCAATTACCTATTGGTCTATAGGTTAATATGTGGCCTGCGTCGACTTATCCATATAGACACCCCTACATGTCCTGTCTCTCACCTCAGGTCTTGCTCAGCCTGGTTTCTCTGATTCCAGTTCACCTCTAGTTTCGATCGTAGATCCTCATTCTCCTTCCTCAGCTGCTCACACAAAGTCTGCACAAAAAAGACATAAATAAGGTTTCGCACATTTTTATCACATATTCATTAATAATGAAACTATCTAAACTCAATAAATGTCTATAATGTTGTTGACACAGGGCTATGTGAGTGCAGTCATATGCCCTAAAAAGATAAAACAAATAGGGGAAAAAAAAGAAAGAAAAGAAACATAAGGTTCTAAAATGCAACCAAACTACGGAGTAATCAAAATGACACTTTATTCAAGGATACAATTAAAAACATCTAAAAACACAAAACAAACAATAGCATCAAACTCCAGTAAGTAGGTGCACAGATGTTAATGCCACCATGAACAAAACCTCGACCCCAGACCATATAAACAGGACAGAAGCACATATGGGAAAATATGACTAAAATACATTTCTATAAAGGTTGTTGACATGGGGATCTGTGATAAATGCCATTAATAAAACTGTGAGATGCAAAACTAGTCATTGAAAAAGGGAGACAGAAGGCACACAAAATATATCAGAGTGCATGCATATACCCCAAAAAGAAAAGAAAAAAAGAAGTACTAAAAAGGTGCACGCCCAGACAAAGGAATAACCAAGATGACACTCTATTCAAGGATACAATTAAAAACCATCTAAAACTCAAACAAACAATAGCATCAAAACTACAATAAGTAGAAGCACAGTTGTTGGGACCACCGTAAACAAAACCATGACACCAGACAATATAACTAGGGTAAAAGTAGATATGGGAAAACGTGACTCAATTATACAAAAGCTATAAAAATAACAATATAACAAAGTCAAAAGTACTAATATAAAGTCCACCCCTACAATATAAGATAATTTTAACCGAAACTGAATAGAGTATCAACGAGTATAGTGGGGTAACTTAAAGGGGTTTTCTCACTACAAAGATTAGCTTTCAACATGAAGGGATTGTTAATTGAAGACTTTTTCTAAATACATTGGTCAATAGATTTTACTTTATTCATGAGATGAGAGCATTTTTTATGTGCTCTGAAGCGCACACAGATTACTATGGTCACCTACATACCAGACAGACGTCTGTTATCTGATTAGCTGAGTGCAGAGGATGACATCACCCCACAGTGAAACAGTGTGGTGAGAAGACCCCTTTAAGAACACCTAGGGAACACACTAAACATGTATTGCCTGTATAGAACTAGCTTCATTAGGAGTCAGAAAATACTGACAAGTTCCCATGAACAGTCAGGCACCTTAAACAAAGGTATCAAACAGGACAAACATAAATGTTAACATTTTTACTTATAAAGTTCCCAGAGTTTTGCGCTGTTTGCTGCGTCTGGAATTCAACTGAAAAGGACATTGGGGTCAAGCATTCTAAGCCACTGTCCATCATGAACAGACTGGCCAAGAACCACTGACAGACAAGGCTAAGGGTATGTGCACGGTGTATTAGTGGGGCGCACTTCGGGCATAGTTCCACTGCAATGCGCCTGAAGTACGCCCTGCAAATACGGTAAAATCATAGCACTCATCGAGTGCTATGATTTCCTGGCACACAGTACTCTCCCGTAAAAGACACACAATCTTCCATTAATATGCTTTGAATCAGAACTCTGTGAACAAGCAGCTTCTTTAAGCAATGACCTTTTGTGGTTTACCCTCATTGTAGAGGGCATCATTGACTGTCTTCTGGACAACTGTCAGGTCAGCAGTCTTCCCCACGATTGTGTAGCTACTGAACCAGACTGAGGAACCTTTGAAAGGCTTAGGAAGCCTTTGCTTGTGACACCATGAGACCTCTTACACATTATTTTAATTTCCTGATCTCCTGAATGTTGGGTTTTCATTAGCTGTAAGCCATAATCATCCACATTAAAAGAAATAAATGCTTGAAAGATATTGTTCTACGAGTAACGAGTCTATACAGTATATGGGTTTCTCTATTTGACTGGAATTACGGACCTAAATTACCTTTTTATTCTAATATGTTGAGATGCCCTAGTAAAGTATATGAACCAAAGAAGCTCCTGTCCTCAAAATGGAAGCTCTTTGTGATGTTCTATGGCAATACTTGCTTTATCTGGATTAGTTATCTGCTTTGTCTTCCTTCACTTTGCAATATGTTGGTGATATTTTGAAGCTTCAGAACCAATTACCAGTTTTCCACACAGTTATGCAATATACAATGGTCTTCCTTAAACCAATTAATATTGCAAGTTGATGAACCCTGTAGACTGAGAAATATCCTTACCTTTTTCTCTACGGTTACCAATTTTTCTATATACAGGCAGTCCCCAGGTTACGAACGGGATAGGGATTGTAGATTTGTTCTTAAGCTGAGTTTGTATGTAAGTCGGAACAGGTATATTTATTATATGTAACTCCAGCACAGAAGGGTTTTTTTTAGTTTTGGATAGTGCAGGGAAGGCTTTTTACATTTGTTTTGCTATCTGTTAAGAACATGTCACCTCATTTTCACCTCATGTGTTGCTGTGGCATGCTGAAACTTGTAGTTCCACAGCTACTATTTGCTGTGGAATATGGACCTACAAGTGTCAGCATGCCCCATAAGTCTCCGTTTGTAACTAGGGGACAGATGTAAGTCAGAACGTTGTAAATCGGGGACTGCCTGTATTACTAAAACAGCTAGGTGCAGATAATACAGCCACATTACAGATCATATCGGGGCCGTTACCAAGCTCCTCTAGGTCTTTCAGGTTATATCAGTCTTGTCATGCAGTACAAAACATCCTCTCCCATATCACTGCATAATTTAGCAGATATTCCATTCAAGTCTGGGCATGAAACCCTAAAGGTGCCATCATAGCATTCATGCTACTTGGGACTCAGATTCCTTACAGATGGAAATATTTTTCCTGACCCAAGCGGATATACTGCTAATCTGACCCTGTAAAATATGGGCAAACTGACACCAATTGTTCACTTTCCCTGCAGTGCCCCCACAGGGAATATGAAGCATTACACAGTTCACATTGAAAGCCAGTTGCGGTCTGTGACATGCACGCATGTGTTAGGTCCTCCAGAGAGAGACACTCATAGTAGCCAATCTCTTCATTGAGAATAGGGGAGGGTTCGGGATAGGACTCCCTCTCTAATCCCACAGAAAGGAATTTGAAAGCACTTTTCTAAATCAGACTCCCAGACTTCTATTGTGTTGCTGGTTATCACATAAAGAGCTATATACTTTATTATTTCTGCTGGGTTATTTCACCATCAAATTAAAAACCGATTTATTGCAATGCATCCCCAATGTATACATCCCTGTGCTCTGAAGATGAATATAGACACCGAGATACCTCCCAACCTCCCCTTCCTGTACCTGTAACACTGATGTCCGCTGCTCGTTCTTGTGCACTTTATTTGCCAGGCGGTTAAACTCCAGGACCAGGCGGCTCATGTGATTGAGGAATCTGTTTCGGTCAGATTCTTCAGCAAACATACTGAGCGAACTCTCCACGCGTTGCAGATGATGACGCAGAGTGTCCTCGTCATTCTGAGCGCTGGATCCAGGATTCTACAAAGAAATAGGTCAGAGATTATACAGGATAATATAAAACATGGCAGCTTCCTTCCACATATACCAACACCCCATTTAATGGGCAGGTGTGGTGCTGTTTTCATATCCTGTTACATTACAGGTCACATTTAATAGCATTAACCCTTAAAGGGAATTTCTTGCCAATTTTTTTTTAACTTCTCAAAACAAAACCTTGATCCTTACTCTTTTCTTCTGTTCTGTTTTATTTTCTGATTGTAGATTTCTCAATTCAGTTGTCTATATAGGATTATGGGGGCAGCCTTCTTGCCTGAGCTGCTTTAACAGCATTAAGAGAGCTACTTTACAGCAGCTTCTTGCACATCGTAGCCTGTGAACGGGAATGATCCCGTTGACTTCTATAGGAGACTTTTGTTCTGTGACCTGGGAAGAAGTCACAATGCAGGGAGGGGAGAGGGTGAACTGTGACTATCGCCTATTGTGACTGGTGGATCCTGTGTGATCTATACACATTGGTGTCGCCTTTGACAAAGACTATAGAAAATCTCTATCTACAGAACAAGAAGTGTCAGACTATTATTAGGCCTAGTGGCCAAAGTGAAAACTTCAGGACTGAAGAAAAAAAAAAAAAAAAAAACCAACATAACCAAAAATTTGTTCAACATAAAAATATGAGTTAAACAATAAGTTATTCTTTGATATAAAACATTCTCTTTAATAAAGAGCACATTCATAGGGGCCAGTACCAGCAGTATAATTCGTACAGAAAATTCACATGTATAGGTGCAGGTTTCATTGTTGATTTATTGCAATAAATCCATGATAAAAATAACAAACCAAGCGGAGCAGATTTACCCATGTGGAAACCCGGTGCAATATATAAATATATCCTAAAAGTAAACATTTATCCTCAAGATATATATATATAATTTTTAAAATTATAAATTTTATATAAAAAACAAACACACACACACTGAGTATGGAGAATATTCAGACCCCTTCAAATCTTTTACTCTTTGTTTCATTGCAGCAATTTGGTAAGATCCAAAAGATTCATTTTTTTGGCTCATTAATGTACACCTGCACCCCCTCCCCCCACCCCCCATCTGAAAGGAAAAAAAATAGAAATGTAAAAAATTTTTGCAAATTTATTAAAAAAAGAAAAAGAAATATCACATGGTCTTAATGTTTCAGAACCTTTTTTGTGACACTCATATTTAACTCCCCATGCTTTCCCATTTCTTTGATCCCCCTTTTAAAATTTGGTTTCCGTCCTTTCCCTTTGGGACACCCTGTTCATTTTAAGGCTTAAAAGTGAAAAGGTTTAGAGGGAATGAGAATCGTGAGAGAGGTAAAGGGAGGTAAAGGGAAAAACCCCCAAAATCCCCGTGGCCCGAGCTCCCAAAAAGATTTCCCGTAGGGGGAAAGGGAAATTCCAAAAAAGTCAACTTAAACCTTTCAGCCCCCCCAACCCGTCCCGGGGGTTTATGGCAGCAATTTTGCTGAAGGAAACCTCTTTCCCCAGTAAGACCTATGAAAGCCCCATAAAAGTTTGCAAAAAAAACACATGGGAAAGGGTCCCCAATATGAAAAAGATTTTCTGGTCTGAGGGACGAAGAAATTTTAACCTTTTTTGGGGTTAATTAAAACGGTTTTGTGTGGAGAAAAAAAACCCCCCGGTTTTTACCCGCCCAAATTTTAAAACCCCCAACAAGGGAAAAATGGTGGTGGCAGCATCATGCTTTTTTTTGGGGGTGTTTTTTCCCGTGCAGGGGGGCTTAACGGGGCTGGTTGCAATTGAAGGAAAGATTTAAAAGCGGCCAAGGACAGGAGAAACCTGGGGAAACCCTTTCCCGACGCTTGGACCTTTTGACTGGGCCCAAGGTTTTTCTTCCAAACCAAAAAAAGTGGGCCCCCCAAGGGACCAGTAAAATAAAAAAAGTGGGTTTTAGAAAAAAATCTGTGACCATTCTTGACTTTGGGCCGCCAAAAAGCCCCGAACAAACCCCAAATTTTGCAAACTCTGGGGGACTTGGGGAAAAAGGTTTTTCCACCCAAAATTCAAAAATCCCAATGAGGGGAATGGGAGAGGATCTGCAAGAAAGAATTTGGAGAGGGTCCCCCCAAAAACCCGGTGTGGGAAAAACCCGTTGCATCATTCCCCCCGAAGGGCTTTGGCTTACAAATTTAAAAGGTGCTTCTATCAATACGAGGGAAAAGGGGCCCGAATATTAAGAAACCCCAAAAATGTTTTTTTAAATTTTTAAAAAAAATTTTTCAAAAATATCCCACATCTTTTTTTTTTCCCTTTTAAAAAATGTGGAAGGTACTAAAGCAAAAAAATTTTTTTTCCCAAAAGGTTGAATGAAAGATAAAAAAAAATTAAATTTTTTTTTGGGGTTTGAAATTTAAAAATTTTAATTTATTAAAAGTAAAATTCCCAAACACCCCCAAACATAAAAGTTATTATTATATATAATAAAACCTCACCCGGCCCCTTTATTAGGTAACCTGTCCCAAAAATGCTTTAAACTTAAATTTTTAATCAGCCATCACATGCGGCAACTAAATTCATTTTTGGACATTTTGAAATGGTTTAAGGAAAAATCTCCTTTCAGTTCAAACCGAGCAAACGTATGGGGGAAAAAAGGTGTTTTAGTGCCTTTTGGAAAGGGCAGGTTGTTGGTGCCAGAAGGGCTTGGGTTTAGTATTTCAGAAACTGGATCTTGGGATTTTCACCGCAAAACCCTCCTAGGGGTTTTAAAAAAAGAATGGTTTCCCAAAAAAAAAAAAACATCCAAATGAGGGGCCCAATCTGTGGGGGAAAAGCCCTTTTTGATGCCAAAAAGGGTTTTAAAGGGAAGGGAAAACTGGTTCGAGCTGATTGAAAGGTAACGTGACTCAAATGGGCCCCCCGTTTTCAACCCCAAAGGGAGGCGAAGGCATCTCTGAAGCAAGTAGGGGGAACTTTTTGGGGAGAAAGGTTACAGCCGCAAAAAACACCCCGGGGGCCACCTTTCACTAAGAAAAGGGAAAATGAGGCTTTCCCAAATTTTCCCCAAACTATCGAAATTTGGCGTAGAAGATTGGAAAAAAATTTCCCCGGTTGATGATCCCGATTTCTGCTGCGAATTTTTGGATGGTAGGGTCAGAAATTTTGGCCCTCAACAACATGAAAGAAGGGTTTTCCCTCCTTCCTTGATCCCAAAGGTTAAAAGGTGGGGGGGGTGGTGTCCTGGTTGGGGAAAATTTTTTGGGGGCTCTTTGGGCCCCCTTTGGGGGAAACCCTTTTTGACTCGTTTGCAAACCCTTTTGAAACTATGGGAAAAAGAATTGAGGGAGTTTTGAAGGCAAAAAGGGGGGGTCAACCCGTTTCAGATGGTTTTGGGACCTAATTTAAAATGGGGGCCCGGGGAAAGTTTTTTTTTTTTTTTTTTTTTTTGTTTTTTTTTTTTTTTTTTTTATTATTTTATATTTGAAAAAAAACCCCATAAAACACACAAAAAAATAAAAAAAAGGTTCCCCCATTTTTAAAAAATTTTTTAAAACCCAAAAAATTTTTTTTTATTTTAAAAATTCCCAAAAAATTTTTTTTTTTTTAAAAAAAAATAAAAACCCGGGGGAATTATTTTTTTTTTTTTTTTGGCCTTTTTTTTTTAAAAAAAAACCCTTTTTTTAAATTTTTAAAAACCCAATTTAACTTTTTTTAACAAAAAAAAAAACCCCGGGGCTTTTTTTTTTTTTGCCCCCCTTAAAAAATTTTCCCCTTAAAACTTGGACAAAATTTTTGGAAAAAAAAATTTTTGAAAAACCCTAAACTGTTTTAGAAAAAAATTAAAATCAAAAAAACAGAAGAAAAAACAAAAAAAATTTCAAAAAAATTTTAAAAAAAAACAAAAAAAAAACCGCCAAAATTTTTTTTATTGTTTAAATCATGGAAAAAACCCCTTCCTCCAACAGGAAGGTTTCCCCTAACATAAACCCCTATGAAAAAAAATGGCTGGCTGAAATTTTAGAGGCTGCCCGGAACATTGCAAACATCTTTCTGGCCCGGGATTTTTTACTGTTTAAGTTGGGAAAGGGGGTATGGGTATTGAAAATTTTGAAAAGACAGGGCCCCTTAAAGGGACCCATCCCGCTCCTGTTATGTTGTTTTAGGGGAAAAAATTTGGAGAACTTTCTTAGGAACCGTTTTTTGGTTTCAAATTCTTCGGGCCCTCATAAAAATATACCGGAAAAAAAAAAAAAAAAAAACCGGTCACCCTTCCCCTTTTTTTGTCAGGTAAAGGTTTTGTTTAAAGGGGTTTTTGGATCCCAAAAAAAACATTCAAAAAACGCTTTCGCAAAAAGCTTAAAACGCAGGTGCTATTTTGGGGCGGGGTTTTTTTCTGAGCAGAAAGGTACCCCTTTGTTTTAAATAAGGGGCGGGGCCCGCTGCAACAAATGAAGCAAGAATTAACATATCAATTCTTTGAACAGAAGACGAATCACAAAGACGCATGTAAACACGCAAAGGCCAAAAATTTTTCTGAACGCCAAGGGGTTTTACCCTTTAAAGCAATTAAAATCACACGCACATTGTTAAATGGTGTTTTGGGGACCTTTTGGGCCGGAACACGGATCCAAAAAAATTCGGGAATTTCCCAAAACGCCGTTTGAACATAACCCCCATCCCTACAAAGTCTTTATGCTTTCCCCAAACGAGGGTAAAAGGTTTTTCAAAATGGTGAAATAATTCCCGAAACATTTTTTTAATTTGGGCGGGGGGGGGTTTTTTGTCTGTTTTTCCCTTCCTTGGGGAAAAAAATGAAAATTATTTCCCCCTTACCTTTTAAATCGGTTTTCGTCCCTTTCATAGTTTGATACCCTTCCAAACAGTGGCCCCCAGGATTAAAAAGGTTTTTTAACTTCCCATTAACAAGAGAAATTTAAAAGGGGATTTGTCACTCATATTTCTAGGACTAACAGGGGGGCAAAAACATAAAAAAAAACAACAAAAAAAAAAGTGGGCCCAAAGTGCTGTCAGGGGATTTTGCAATAAAAAAATTTTTCCCAAGGAAACGCTAAACAGATATGTTCAGGTTTTCCCCCCCCCCCTCAGTTAACGTACAAAAGGGTTATTGACCATCCCACAACTCCCTGGGGGTTTTTCCCCATACTGTAGAAATGCACAGAGGTCCCGAGGTTGAAAGGGCCCCCTAGGTGCAGGGAAAAATGCACCTTTTTTGGGGGGAATACAAAGTCATGGGTTTTTTCTACATTGCCCCCTATCTTTTAATTAATAAATATAATTTTATAAAATATATATATATATTATAATATAAAAATTATATTTATTAATTTTTATATTTTATAAATATATATGTTTTAAACCCTTTAAAATTTTAGTTATTTTTTGATGCTAAACTCCGTGTCTTGTCCCGGGGGCTCTCAAGGCCCCATTTCCCTTTCTGTGGGGCCCATTAATTCTAGTTTATACCCTTTAGGGTACAAACCACTCTAAAGAGCAGACCCCGGGCATTTTCACAAGGGCCCCCGTGCCGCTTTCCCGGGCCCCCTAGCTGGTGATTTTGTGGCCCCCGGCGTACGATGGGCCCCGACTAGTAATAGTAGGCTGACGGAAAAGGCCCCGGGGGGGTCGCTTAGAGGCCGCAGCACCTCGCATACTGTTTCCCGGCATTTGTGGGTTGGCCCGGACGGGATGGAAATCAGCCCCTCATTGGTGACGGAAATAATTACCCCTTTTGAAGAAGGAGCTGTTGGAGGAGTGTCCCTAAGGGTGGCGATGTGATGGGCAAACACGCTGCCAGCCTCGGCAAAGAGGGGGAAAGCTCAGCGGGAAAACAGGTAAAACTTTATTTAAGGGGGAGTATTGTTGGGTTTTTTTTTAATTTGTTAATTTTTTTAAATTTTTATATACCTGACTGTGGGGGCCCAAAAACCCTCTATATACCCGCCTGTGGGGAAACAATAATTATCTATATACCCCTTGGGCCCCTTTTGGGGAACAAAAACTATAAAACCTGCCCTTTTGGGAAAACCAAAAACTATAATAACTTTTCTTGCATTGGGGGGGCAATAACTATCTATAAACCCGCCTGGGGGGGATCAAAAACTATATAAACCCGCTTATGGGAAGCAATAATATATACTTGCCTATTTGGGGGGGGAAAAACTACTAAAATGTGCCCATGGGAGCATAAATAATACCCGCCTTTTGGGTTTGCAAAAACTATATACCCGCTTGGGGGGAGCTATATCCCATATACCTGTGGGCCCCCGGGGGGGAAAATATATTATATACCTGCCCGCCCGGGGGGGCTGTATATACCTAAAATTACTGGGGGGCGTTTTCAATATACCTGCCTCATGAGGTCAGAGTAAATTTCCCAAAAATTTAAAACCCCCCCCAAAAATTTTTTTTTTTCCCCCTTTAAAAATTTTTTTTTTTTTTTTTTTTTCCCAGCCCTCTAAAACCAACCCCCTTTCTCCCTCGGCCCCTTTGGGAAAAAATTTAATTTTTCCCAGCCCTGCTAAGAGTTTTGTGAGGATATGTAAACCTTTTTCCAATTTTAAAAAAAACCGAGGCCCCTGGGAGCGGGAAAAAAAAAACCTTTTTGCCAAAAATTTTTTCCCCCAGGGTTTTCCGTATAGGGCCAAGGAAAAAGTCCGGGAAAGGGAAAAGATGGGAAAATGGGGAAAAAACAGGGGGAAAAAAAAATTTTTCCCGAAACCCATTCAAAAGCGATCCCTTTAGGAAGAATAATTCCCGAAGGGTCCCCTGTAGAAGGGAAAGTTTCGCCCCTGGGGAAGGTTTGGGCCGACAAGTTTAATTTTAATATGGAGGGGGGATTTTAAAAAACCTTTTAAATTTTTTTTTGGGGAAAAAAATTTTATCTCTTTTAACGGTTTTATTTTTCGCCCTTTTCCCCCCCTTATTTTAGTATTTAAAATTTGAAAGCTGCATTTTTAATAAACCCCTTTTTCTTTTTTTTGTAAAATTAACTGATTTTTATACATGATTTTAAAAGTAATTTTGGATTTTGGTGATCACAGATTTTATGTTTAAAATGGTTTATCCCCAAGTTAACCATGTTTTTTTTAAAGGGGGTTTTGGGGTTTTAAAAACTGCAAAGGGGTTAAAACCACCTTTAAAATTTTTTTAAAAAAGGGGTTTATGAATATTGGGTTTTATGCCACCCTTTTTTATTTTTTTATTTATGTTTAACTTTTGTAAAGCCCCCTTTTTTAGGGGGGAAATTTTATCTGGGGAGGATACCCCCCCCCCCCTTAATTAAATTTTTTATGATTAAATTATTTTCTTTCCCACATTTTTTATTTATAAAAATTTTATTAAAATAAAAATCTTTCATAGATATCCAAATGGGGGTTTTTTTAATTTTAAGAAGGCCCTCTGCATGGGAAAATCCCCAGGGGAAAAAAATTATTTTTTATTTTAAATTTAGTAATTTTCTGTATAACAAAAATTTTTATGGTAATTAGGGAAAATTAAACGCCCTGGTGACCAATGTAAAAATTCCCTTTTAAAGGGGGGGAAAAAGGGGGTTAACCCCGGCATGTAAAAAATCCCCAAGTAATTATTTCCCCCTTTTTTAAAGTAAATTAAAATTTCTGTTTAAGTTTCCCTTTTTTAAAAATTTTAAAGAAAGATTTTCCCCCTTTAATCCTTATTATTAAAAATTTTTTAAAGGGTTTTAAAAAAGAATCAATTTTTTTAAAGTTTTTACATTGTTCCAAAAAAGATTTAAAAATTTCCTTTGAAATTTTAAAAGAAATTGCCTTTTTTTTAAAACAAATGGGCCCTGGTGGGGGCACAAATTACGGGTCCCAAAAACTAAAATTTTTCATGCCCCCAAGACTTTTGGGCCCTGGTTCCTGTTTTCCCCCAAAAAAGGGGTTTTGGGCAAAATTCCTTTTTAAAAACCCGTTCCCGAATTCTAAAGGGGGGGTTAAAATTTTTGGGAATTTTTAATGTGACTTTCCCCAGGTAAAAGAAAAAAGGCCCCTTTTTTTTTTTTCCTTTAAAGTTAGTCTTAAGGCGGTAAAACAGGTGAAGAAGCTAGAGGGGAAATTTTTGGTCCCTTACAACCATTTTAAAACTGCTGTTTTTTTAAAATTTAACTTTAACATTCAAAGTTTATTTTTTTCTTTTTTTTTTATATTTTGCATTTTTTAAATTTCTTTTAAGGCAAGGAAGAAAACCCTTTTTAAAAAAGTATTGGTTAACAAGGTTTTTAATTAACCGGGGGGGTTTCAATTTCTTCCCGGGGAAGCCGCTGGCATCCTAAAACGGGGCCAAACTGGTTCCCCTTTTTTAAAAATTTAAAAAAAAGGTTTTTTTTAAGGTTTCCCTTGGTCCCATGTATCTTTAAAATTGGGCTTTTTGGGAAATTATGTGGTTGAACCACAACTTGGGAATTTTTTCATAGTTTGTTCAGGAAATTTTTTTGAAATTTTTTTACAAATTCCCCAAAGAAAAAATTCTTGGTCCTTTTGTTTTTTTTCTGGGTCAAAAGGGGAAAAAAAAAAAAAAACTTTTTTCTTATAATTTTCCCCTTCTTTCCGGGGAAGTTTGCAGGTTTTACCTTAAACAAAAGTTTAATTTAAACCAAAAAAAGCATAAAATGGGGGGGTTTCCCCCAAAATAAAAAAACCCCCAAAAATTTTTTTTTAAGGGGCAAAAAATTTCATTTTATTTTTTTGAAATTAGAATTTTTCTGCTTAGTATTATTATTTTTTAAAACACTCAAATATATTTAAAACCTGTTTATTTTTTTTATTAAAAAATTTTTGAATTATTTTTTTAAAAAAGAAAAAAAAAATGCCTTTTAAAAAAATTTTAAAATTTCTTTAAGGGTTTAAAACAAATTGAAAAAATTTTTTCCCCAAAAACCCCGGGGGGGACATCCGTCCATACAAAAACCCTTTTAGACAGCTTTTGGAAGGATTATCAAAAAAATGCAATTTATACATTACATGGGATCCGTCTCCATGAAGGATCCACTGCAAAATCATATACACATGATATACAGTCGAGTCACTATCAAGATGTCGTCACAGCGTAGCTCATACAGAAAGTCCCATGTGATACGCTGGCTTGGTGGGTATGTAAGGTGTGGCGGTCTGCAAACGTCCTTCATTGCTGTCATGGATAAAACGGACACATTTACCACTGCGTAGTTTGTGTACCGTCTGTGTGCTGCTGTGGTGAAAGTGTATCACACGTGGACAAACGACGCCATTGTGAATAAGCGACAAGGAAACTACAGAGCACCATGCGCCACTGATGTGAGACGTGAACATTAACTAAAAAAGGTTTGCAAGCGTAGACCTAGCAGCTCACTGCCAAAATGACCCAGGGGCTACCAGATATGCGTCTACTTCAACAGTTCAGTGAAGTCTATGGGGCTCTGAAGCAGATGGATGGTCACTGCAACTCTGCAAACAAAACTGCATCAGCATAAAAAGCTCTAAATATCATCGTGGTATTGGAACTGAACCTCTGTAGGCTAAGGGTTGCCATATCTGATGAGTCATGTTTTTTTTTCTGCTTCATGGAATGGATGGTCGTTGGCCATCAGAGAATCAACATCCTGCAACCATTGCTGGAAGAACCCAGGCTGGTGATGGCAGAGTTAAATCCATACATCCATGTAGAAGGCAATCTCCACCGATATGGGTATGAATCCATCCTTGCAGATCACCTACACCCATACATGCTGATTGTCTTCCCTGGGGCAGATGGGATTGTCCAGCAAAACAATGAAATGGCTAGAAACGTCCAACATTGGTTGAAAGAGCATGACTACAGCTGCGTTTACACAGCACAGAACAAACACCAGTTAGGAAATCCCGACCGGTATTTTGTCACACAGGGGGACGGCTTTTGTCTGCGGTTTGTGGATTCAAGCTGCCACCTTCACACCCACATGTTCTGCTCGAAAACCGGGCAGAAGAATGAATATGTTCTATGTACGCCGGCGGTGTCAAAAACTGTCTGGCGGAAAATCCGTGCAGTCTATGTGGGAGCGTTGCTTATCGGTTAACTTAAATGACAACCTGTGCCGTGGGGACAAGCATCTATAAAGGCTACCAGTTTCCTCTATAGGGCCTCCCCCTCGCACCCTCCAGCAGCAGTGGTATGCAGTCAGCATTGCATTGCCAGATACCTGCAATAACCTACATTCTACCCGTCTAGCTGCAGTCCGTGCTGCACATAGCTGGTAAGCTGGATATTAGCGAGTGGTAGTCATAATAATGTGACTCGACTGCGTAAGGCAATGCATAGTCATGGTATAGCATGCTGCTCGTGGCAGGAAAAAGGGAGTCGGATTAAAATGGTCTCCGCTCTTATGTGTGCACAGGACTTATTCCTCGATGAGCAAGCTATGGTAATCTCTGCGTAACTCCCAATCCTTCTGCAGCCAGCACTGGGACTCATCCACTCATCACCCACATATTACTTTGCTATACTTCCATACTCCTCTTTGTTCATCATCCTATGTCTTTGCCCTTAGCCTCTTATGTGTACATGTGCACTGCTACACCTACAGTTCTCAACATCAGTCATTTCTCCCCGTTTCACCTCAGTATTGGTAAGCTGCTTTTGTGATATTCGTCTTATCTTCTTTTTTTGTGCATTTCTCTCAAGTTCTCCTCTAAAAACCTCTATTTTCCATCCATCTTACTGTTTCTTCAGCCCTCTACCCCCCTTCCTTCTAAACACCACCTCTTTTTTTTTTTTTTCTGGGCTCCTTTATCCTTACTACGGTCTTTACATATTTCATCCATGTCCTAGATTTCATGGATATACCCTCCTCCTATTTCTTCGCTTTCCTTTCTGGTCTTGTTCTCCCTTCTGCTAGTTTTATTTTTGATATTTTCTATTTTTCCGTGGCGATCTGGTTGACGAAGGCTGCGGCGACAGCCGAAACGTTCCACTGATCGATCACAAATATCTTGTATTGTATAATATAAATTTGTATATCGAGGCAATATACTACGCTGATCCTCTGTAACTGAATTTGTATGACATTCACAATACCCGATTATAAATCTCTATTATTCAAACGCATCCAAATTCTGTGCGCAGTGAAATGATTTATCATTAGCTGGTGGTAGTCATAATAATGTGACTCGACTGTGTAAGGCAATGCATAGGCATGGTATGGCATGCTGCTCGTGGCAGGAAAAAGGGAGTCGTATTAATATGGTCTCAGCTCGGTGTGCGTGCACAGGACTTATTCCTCGATGACCAAGCTATAGTAATCTCTGCGTAACTCCCATTCCTTCTGCACTGGGACATCACTTCATATTAGAAAGCCCCACAGCACACTGACTCACTATACCTGCTATGCTGCAAAGCATGACTCAGTGACACGCATCAAAGGAAACTCAAGTCCAAAAAACTACAAAGTTGCACAACAAGGAAGCGTGTCCTGGACGGCTGACTTACACAACGCCGACCAATGAAAGGAAACAACCACTAGGGAACAGAATGTTCATGTAATCACATATGTGCCGCATTAGGCTCAGCAGATCAGGTCAAAGATATTCACCAAAAACAAACAAGGGGAACATCTCTCCTTATGGAGAGCACCAGTTAAGGTGTGGAGTGTTTAGATTGCCTTTTAGCCCAGTACTAAGCATCTGCATATCACAAGGCATTATGGGAAAGGAGCTGGGAAGCTCACTGCGCCCTCTATAGGTTGTAACAAATCCTCAATTCACTTCTGATTCACTGAATGTTTGAGAAGCAAAAAGGAATATTAGTCACGCTAATATCGCTCATCTACATACGACCGTTTCAGGGTTTTGCCCCCATCAGTGTAGAGCAAAGCGATACAAGGCATTATCATGGAGGCTTTTTATGTGCAGCAGTAGTCCTAAAATACAGCACAGCAGAGTCATACACATTGGGTGGTTTATTGCATCTGATGGTTGTGGCTGGAAGGGGCTGTCCAGCTAAGAAAACCCAATTTCATATAGTTTACAGAGGGGAGTCCTCTGTTCGGTAACCTCTTGCCTTGCTCAGAAACACTAAGGGCGACATGTCCGAAAAGTGGCGTATCTATGCCAGTTTAAGGTGCATTAAATCAGTGTAAAGTGCGCCTGAAAGTCTGATACTTTCTCAAAATTGGCGTCAGGTATACCTTGCATAGATTACTTAGTGCGTCGTACCAAAAAAGGGGGCGCGTCGTACCAAAAAAGGGGGCGTGTCATATCAAAAAAGGGGGCATTGTTCAACACTCACCACATAGCATATCATTGGTAGTATATGGTATGCGTCTATCAAGGCTCATTACCCGACGGGGGCACATAACATATGTAAGGCACCTCAATAGGCGCATTTCACGACGGGGGCGCACAGTGCACCATATTTAGGAGCATTACAAAGTGTCGTTCCCGGCGTTTAATGCGCCTAGTTTTGGTGTACGACAGTTCATTTACAACAAGAATATGGCGTAAAAAGTGAGTTTGCCGCAAAATAGAACAAAAAACTGAATACTCCTTCAGCAGGAGGCATTAAGGGTGTCCACTACAAGGATTGCTTTTTATGTAAACTTGCAAAGCAAGTCACTTTGTATATGTTCATTACAATCCAACCTATCCAAGATATTCCCTCATTGTATGGCTGCAATCAGCCCCTCGGGTCACTATAACTACAGACCTGTTAGATCTCTCTGTAGGCTGCCAGCTGCTGGGAAAGTGAACACTTGCTTCCAAGTTTCTACACGGATTACCACTGATCGCTGAAGGTGTGTGATAATTCATCTCTCCTGTAATGGAGCTGTCGGGAAAGTGAAGTATTATCAAGGAATTCTTCTAACAAGTAGGGATTGTTCAAAGCAGAATACTCCTTCAGCAGGTCTAGTTAAAGGGGTTGTCTCACTACAAGGATTGCTTTTTATGTTAAAGATCTTGCAAAAGCAAGTCACTTTGTAATATGTGTTCATTAACATTATCCAACCTATTCCAAGATATTCCCTCTTGTATGGGCTGCATCAGCTCCTCAGGTCACTATAACTACAGACCTGTTAGATCTCTCCTGATAGGCTGCCAGCACTGGTTGCTATAGCTACAGACCTGGTGTCCTCAGCAGCTCATCACTGCAGGCCAGTAATTGCCAATAACCCGCCCCTGAATGAAAAAATTAAACCGAGAAAACAGGACTGAGGAAAGATGAATCGATGTAGTGAGACAACCCATTTAAAGACAAATAATTCAGAGTTTTATAATCAACTTATCACTGCGATTCTGGGACCGGCATCTCGACCAAATGTTAATTTTATTGGAGGAAGCCTTAAGGCTATGTTTACACGGCTTATTTTGGGACGGATTTCAGTCCGTAATTCGCGCCATACTGCGCGAATTTACGGCTGAAATCTGTACCATTCATTACGGTAATCCACAGTTCTCAAAGAGAACTATGGATTACGTCTCCTCTCCTCGCTCGCACAATATGGCGAGCGGGGAGAGAAGTGACATGCTACTTAATTACGGCGTATCCGCACCGTGGATAATGCATGTCTATGGGGCCGGCGAGCTCCCGCCCACATGGCGTAATTGCGGGGCGAAATACGTCCCACAATTAAGCCGTGTGAATATGGCCTGAAGGGGTTTTCTCACTACAAAGGTTAGCTTTCAATATAAAAGGGCAGTTAAGTGAAGACTTTTTCTAAATACATCAATATATTTTACTTTAGTCACATAAGAGACATTCTATGCGCTCGAGTGCACATAAGTTTCTATGGTTACCCGCTTCCCTGCCCGTAACTCTTGTTATACCATTAGCTGAGTGAACAGAGAGCATAGACTGAGCTCTGGAGAAATACTATTTAACCTCTAGCAAGGTTAGCTTCAATTTACATATAAAGCCATTGTATTCAGTCCTCACAGCACAGGTACCTTGTGTTTACTGAAGATAAACCTCTCCTGCTCTTGTCAGCATAATGGCTTAACTAGAAACTGAATGTGCAAACTACTGCTATAGAACCACCCACAGTCTGAGGAGACAGAGTGAGTGGAAAGCTGCTTGAGACTCCGCAAAACAGCCTAGTAAGAAAACCCCTTTAAACGGTCATATGATTAACCTACAGGAAATTATATATTACAAGTGGACCATTCAGATAAATTGTGGTCCAAGTATTACATGGACAGCTTGAGCTCTACAGAACAGTTCTGTATTTCGGCACATATAGGGAACCTCTAATAGGGCACATGGACAGGGCTTTTTTTCAAGGAACAATCCCATTAAAATTAAGGAAGCAACTTTAAAAAATGTTCTTAGAAGGCTCAGAACAACAGTATCACATGGAAGGTCCTGATGGTGTTTTTCACACATCCTTTTTATCGTTGCAAGTTTTCCCAGCAGACATTAACAAGAAGAAAAAAAAAACGTGACCTGTCTGCAGGTCTTTAAAAAAATAAAAAAAAAAATCTGCGAACAAGGTTACTTGCAAATCTCCATATTGTTTTGTGCCTACAGCATCTAGAGACCTATGCGTTTCCGTGGTAACAGACTACAAACAAATCCTATGTAGCCTGATCCTGCAGTCACAGTGCTACCAATCTATAAAGGGGTTTTGCCAGGACGTGCCTTATCTGCTAAGAATCAAATGTAAACGAGCCACGCTGAGCTAAGAGAGACACACAGCCAGAGCACAGAGCCATGAAATGTTCACTCAAATAATCAAACTACAACTAGTGGATTCTGTATACAAAAGACAACATATTTCTACCCGGTGCCTTGAAAGCTTCTACAGCTCCCTTTCATCAGATAAGAAGTGTTCTCAGAGCAAGCCCAGCCAGCAGCTCTTGTCAGGTTGTAACTAATAGAAGCTTTGTAGTAACTAAGGGCAGGTAAGGCAGCCTGTAGCTCTCTCAGTCTGCAATTTTTGTAATCACATATATTTAGAAAAGTGATTAAATACCCATTTTGGAGGATCCCACGTCAACATTACATCGTGACAAAACCCCTTTAACCTATTGTGTTTCTTGAAAATCTAACAACTGTGCATGGGTTATTTCAGAAATGTTTTTTGTGCAGAACCATACGTTATATTTGGTGTATATTGATTTTAACCTATATGGGGAGGAAGGGGTGCCTCCATTTTGGCTTTCTGCACCCGCCCACTCTCACAGGCTGTCATAAGAAGTGCAGCTTGCAGGTCTGGTGTGTTTTATTTTTTTTCTCTCTGTATAATGGAGGTCGGCTGACCCAGTGAGAGGCCTGGAATTGGCTCTATTGAGAGGTAAAAGATAGTATAGGACTGCCCGATTTGAGATCACGTTGAAAGTCGTGGGCAGCTTAAACATCTTTTGATCAAAATATGTGAACCGAGAATCTAAAAGTTTTTTCATGTTTGGGTACTAAATAGGGGACAGGTGGAAGGAAACAGGACTCTAGGTTCGTACATAGTAGCTCCATGGGAGTTGCAGACACAAAAGAATGAGATTTTAATTCTTCATTTTGAATTCATTGGAACATAAGGTTTCTAAAGGTGGACATGGCCTTTAAATAGCAGTTGCTAACAAATGCCTAACCAGCCCAGAGCTACAGAAGGACAAATTTCATAAGGCTTCTCGAATAGGAGTAAATTACACTGTAGAATTTTGGATACAAGAAAAACTCATATCTCCCAAATGCACAGTAAAGACAAACATCTAGACATGATGGAAACTAGCTGACCAAAGCACAGAACTACTTTCTGAATACAAACATCAGCACATAGAGGAAAGCTGACTACTACAAGCAAGGATTACAAAAGAAAATGCAATCCTTTAACCACTGCAATACTCACCGACTGCCTGGACTCTGGAGATCTTCTTTTCTCACTTGGATCCAGGATGTCAAATTCAGATGAAGATGCCTAAAAGAGAAAACAGTATTAAGGCTACTTCCTAGGTTTACATATAAAGCGGGAGGCCAGGCATCGATGTAAAGCAGGTCAGCTGTGGACAAGTTCACTTTTCCTACGTGATCAGTCAGCAAGCTGTAGGCTTCCATTACTGTCCATCAACAGAACATCCATAATGGTATGGCTACAATGGGTGGGTGGACATCGTAGACAAACAGCTCCCCTCTCAGTCTGTAGCTATACAATATTTTACAGAATGTTCACAAGACTAGGAATACAAGGATGAGTCTGACTACACGGGCACCTTTGAATTTGATAATGTACAGTGGTAGCAGAGCTGCCCTTTAACCTTTTAGGGATTATGCTGACTTGCACATTAAGAACCACTTGTATTTTTGTCATCAGCCATAACTTTATTAATATTATTTGGGCATGTCCCCACGGCACCGGTTTGTGGCCAGTTTTTCAGACGGTTTGCGGTTTTGCAGACTGAAAAACCGTCCGCAAACGAGTACAACGGGCTTCTATGGAAAACCCATGCAGCAGTCCCCACTACACGGGTTTTCCGCCGGCCGCCCGAAAATCCTTGAGCTTGCAAAACAGGACAAATGCCGGTCGGATAAACCGACCGGTATTTGTCCATTGCCGTGTAAACAGCCCCTTTGGCCATGTTCACACGGCTTAAAATGGGCCGTATTTCGGTCCGTAATTACACGCCGAAGTGCGCAATGTACGGGCTGAAAACGGCCCATTCATTACGGTAATCCACAGTTCTCATAGAGAACTATGGATTACGTCTCCTCTCCCTGCTCGGCGAATCCGCCAGGCGGGGAGATAATTGACATGTGAATTACCAGCGGCGTATACGCGCCACTGGTAGTGAACGTCTATGGGCCGGCGAGGTGCCGGCCCCCCGCTCACTCCCCCACTCCCGCCCCACGGCGTAATTACGTCCTGCAGTTAAGCCGTGTGAACATAGCCTTACTGTCTGTGTTTGAGGCATTTTCTTTGTGGAAGTTTCCAATTTCTTTGTGCATTATTTGTAAAACATGCAGTATAGGTTGATTACTTTTTAATAATCTTGATATCAAACTTATGGCAGGGATTTTTATACATATGGAGATAACAAATACGGCATTTTTTTTGTGAATACAGTAAATACATAACAGTTAATATATAACAAATATATATATATATATATATATATATATATATATATATATAAATAGATATTATATAAAGTATAATATATACATATAAAAATAAGAGAAAAAAATACCAATACAGCATTTTTTTGTGAATACAGTATAATATATAACAAAAAAATAAATATAAATATATAAATTATAAATATATATAATAACACACACATTACAACACACACCATATTTTTTATGTTCTATATTATACTGTATTGTATGCCTGTACACAAGCCCAAGAATAAGGGCTTGTTCACACGGAGTATACACTCCGTGTTACAAGCGCTTTAGGGATCCGTCTTGGGGTCCGCTCTGTCGGTCCTCAAGACGGATCTAAACAATTAGCAGTGAGATTCTCAATGCCGTCTATGCTGAATACGGAGCAGCGTTCACATGACAGATCGCCGCTACGTGTTTCAATAGCGCAGCTCAGCTCCGTCTTGAAAAGAATTGCATGTCAATTCTTTTCAAGACAGAGCGCAGGGCGCGATTGTCAATCACAGCTATATTCTTGTGGCTGGGCTCCTGGGCAAAATTTCTGTGCCCATGAGTCACAATGTACGGGTACGTGGGGATTCTGTAACATGCTGGTTCCCATTTATACATGTACGTTATATTGCAAAAAGTAACAAAAGGACTTCTCCAGGGAAAGCCAAACCTTACGCTTCCATCTACTTACACTTGCCGGGTTTTTGGGTGTGGCAGCGGTGTGAACATCACATTCTGTGTCCTTCACATCTGACAGCTCAACAAGCAAAAAGTCTTCTGCTTTTTCCGGTACTGAAATGTTAGGGAAATATATATGTAAATGCTGCAACAATGCAAATATCCTGAATAAATAAGAAATACACTAAATTTATAATGTACCTATGGGCATATAATAAGATAGTTTGCATCTTGCTCATCATCCGGGTGAATGAAGACTCCCACTGGCTGCACCCTAGAATATCTAGGACTCGTTGGGCTGTTTTGCACACTCTATGTATGCCTTATCCTGCTAATATGTTTCTTGTCTTTTTTGATAGGAGGTCACTATCGTTTGATTATTTTGCTATAAATTAAAATTTTGTTAAAGAAAAAAAATAGCTGTACACGTCGGATAATGTAAAGCTTGAGACTATAGAAATTTAGAAAACAGACACCCTCAGCAGTGCAGCCCCTTATAACAGAGACCATGAATTCACACTGTCTGCTATGGACTATGTTGTATCCTAGTGACTTGTATATAACGAGTCCCTTTGGTTTG
Organism: Phyllomedusa bahiana; assembly: GCA_025379985.1. Lineage (NCBI taxonomy): Eukaryota > Metazoa > Chordata > Amphibia > Anura > Hylidae > Phyllomedusa > Phyllomedusa bahiana. The sequence continues at coordinate 32,950 of JAODAL010005295.1, forward strand.
CATTTTTTAACTGTATATCATGTCACACTATTCTGGTTTCTAAAGAGTAACCTGAAGGAGAAGCAAATTCTAAAATTCTCAAACCAAGGGCAGTGATAAAGTTCTATAATCAATTCGGAGGCAAAACTATAAAAGCGAAGGCCCCAAAGCAGAGAAAGAGAGCCCTACATTATATTCTATAAAATTATAGAGCTCTCCGGCAGAGAAGATCCTGAACTAGACACAGTTTGGTAAACCTGTATTTATGCCCCTAAGGCTATGTTCACATGGGTTAAATAGGGGCACATTTCGCCGATTATTTCGCGGCGTACTGCACTTAAATACGAGCAAAATGCGCCCCAGTCATTACGGTAATCCACAGTTCTCATAGAGAACTATGGATTACGCCTCCTCTCCCTGCTCGCACAATAGGACGCGCGGGGAGATAAGTGACATGTCAATTACTAGCGGCGAATACGCGCCGCTAGTAATGAAGGTCTATGGGGCCGGTGAGCTGCCGGCTCCCCCGCCCCGCGGGAGTACGCGCCAATCAGCACGAGCTCCCAAAGTCCCGGCGTAATTGCAGGGTGTACTTACGCCCCGCAATTATTCTGTGTGAACTTAGTCTAAGGGTGTTTTCACACAATGCGTTTTTTGATGTGTTTTTGATGCATTTTTGGATGCGTTTTTTGTGCAGAAATGTACAGCATTAATTGCCATGTCTTTCTGCACTAAAAATGCATCAAAAACACACCAAAAACGCCGCTGCGTGTGAAAGCATCCTAAAGCCATTGAAATTCTCCTCACCTGCAGTCATCTTTCCAGGGAATGGAGCATGAAGATTTGCTGAAGACGACTGTAGTTCTCGGGTGTCTTTGATTAGGGCTTCTGCTCTCTGCCGGAGATTGTGGGCCACGGTCTGGGACTCTTCCAACAGTTCACCTGAGACAAGAGGTAGAGAGCGTCAGGATGAGGAAGAGAGAGTGCTGACAGTGGGGAAGGGGAGAGGTGGGTTATATGAGCACCACGAGGAGAAAGGAAAGAGAAAGTTCGGGAGGAGAAAGGAAACCAGCATGTCGTCACCAGTGTGACTGATAAGGACAATCTGTTTTATGATCCACAAAACATTTCTGACAAAGCATTTTAATCTTGGCTTAAACGTGTACTAGTCAGCAGCTTTCCACTGGGTGTCAGGGGCCCGCCTCTATATGGCCAATAGGGCAAATAAACAGGGGTTGTCCAGATGGGATGACCTCTTTAAAGGGTTATTCACAAAGGACAGCTCCTACATGTACACAGTCAGGTCACATTATTATGACCACCACCTAACATCCAGAGTAACCTGTGTGTGCAGCATGGACAACAGCTAAAGGGAACCTGTCACATAGGTTATGTCCCCCTTGTTGAAGGCAGCACAAGCTAGTGTCAGACCTGCCGTTTCCAGCACTGTGCCCCTTAGGCTATGTTCACATGGCTTAACTGCGGGGCGTACAGTACGCCCTCGCAATCACGGCGGGTGTTCGGGAGCTCGCGCGTACTCCCATGATGCAGGGGGGGGGGGGGGGGGGGGCCCATAGACCGCCATTACTTATGGTGTGTAAGCGCCATGAATAAATGACATGTCAATTATCTCCTCGCGCCTACAATACGATCGTGAACTGTAATGTATGCGCGGGGAGAGGAGGCATAATCCATAGTTCTCTATGAGAACTGTGGATTACCGTAATGATTGGGGCACATTTCGCTCGTATTAGAGCGCAGTATGCTCGCAACCCTTTTCTAATCAACGGTGTTCCAATTCTCATACGATCATAAAAATTGAAGTCTTTCCTGCTGATTAATGGCATATGGTTCTCTGCAGTTTCTGTGTCGCTTCTCTCCTCTATCTTATAACCATATATGTCACAGAGCTCAGCTTCTCTCCTCTGTCATATAACCATATATATCACAGAACTCAGCTCCTCTCCCTCTATCATATCAACCTGTATATCACAGAGCTCAGCTTCTCTCCTCTATCATATTACCCTAGATATCACAGAGCTCAGCTTCTCTCCCTCTATCATATAACCCTATATATCACAGAGCTCAGCTCCTCTCCCTTTATCATATAACCCTATATATCACAGAGCTCTACTTCTCTCCTCAATCACATAACCCTATATATCCTATCGCACACCTTATATACTCGCCAAGTTAGCTCACCACACGTAACTTCCTTCATGAGCTACACGTTGCCAACGTTGAAAGTAGGAAGTGGTCATAATAATATGACTTGGCTGTGTATATGGCCATTAGGGAAGTAATGGAGGTCACCCACATCAGGGCGCCCTTTTGTTAGCTGCAGCAGGCATAAAGGCCCCACTGTAAGATAACACTATTATAAGCGAAGAAAAAATTGTATCCCAACAATTTAATTTTGATGGTTTGTGAACATAACACAACTTATTAATTTAAAGTTATATGGACTTTGGAGGGAAACATATCTGGTTATCTTACTGTAAGTGGAGGTCACTTCTCCAGAAAAAAACATTGTCAGCTAAAAGGAGAAAGGAACTTGGAACGTAAGGATAGGCTTGGCATACACGATGTCATGAAAGAATAACTAAAAGGAGGAAACCAACCCTTTCATCTACAGGTTTCCAACCCAATTGTGCAAATATAATCACCTCTTCACTCTTACAGACTCCTCAATTTTAAGTAACCCATTATCAACTTTAAGGTTATGTTCACACAGCGTGATTGCAAGGTGCATTTTGCTGCATATTTGTGCTTCAAAACGCCCAGCAATTACGGTAATTCATATCTCTCATAGAGAACTATGAATTACGCGCATTGTACACCTGGAGAGAGAGGTGACATGTCACTTCTTCCTGTCGCTTACGTGCCCTGGATAATGGGGGTGAATTGTGTTGGCTCACCTGCGCTTTACGAGTACGTGCTGACCAGTGCGTAGCTCTAAAACACCCGGCATATTGCGCCGCATACAGTACACGTAGAAATACGCCGTGTAAACATGCCCTAAAAGGTGTTCCCACCATGGACTTTGAGGGCAAGTCAAGTAATTCAGCTACATTCAGCCTTACCCCATACAGAAATGGCCAGAGAGACATCATGCCATTGCAAACAACTACTTTTAATCCATTTCACTTCTCAGGACTCAGCAAGTCAGAGGTGACACGAGGAATGCTTCATCCAATAGAGGGCGCTGCAGTTCTTTTCCCATGAGCCTTTTAGAATACAACTACCATATATACTCTAGTATAAGCAGAGTTTTTCAGCACAAAAAATGTGCTGAAAAACCCTCCTCGGCTTATACTCGAGTCACTGTAGGTGCTCGGGCGCTGGCAGGGACACTTCTGCTATATGAGACTCCTCTAGGAAGCGCATATAGAAGAATCCAGAGTAAGCCGACAGCGTCCGGGCGCTGCTGTGGCCATGCGCTGTCGGCGATCTCTTCACCTGTATGCGACTCCTCTCGGAGAGCACACAGGTGAAGATACTACTGCAGAGCAGAGAGCATGCGCTCCCGGCTCTCCGCAGTGGACTATGGTCGGCCACAAACTTGCGGCTGTCCGGAGTTTCAGGCACAGACAGCGTGATATGTCACCATGCTGCCTGCGCGGCCTGATGATATCACTCCGCCTGTGCCAGAAGATGGAGCACCCGTGAGTCGGAACAGCGAGGGAGAGAGGTATGTAGTTGTATTTTTTTTTTTTTTAAACCCTGCCTATGAAGGGATATTTACCTGTATATAACCTGCCTATAGGAACACACAACTGCCTATAGGTACATATACCTACCTACAGTCATATGAAAAAGTTTGGGCACCCTTTTTTAAACTTAAACATTTTTTTGTTTTAAATATTTGGGTGTTTGCAACGCCATTTCAAATTTTATATATCTAATAATGAGGACACGTAATATTTTCCCGGGTTGAAAGAGGGTTTTTTTGTACTAACACAAAATGTGCAAATTATTTTTTAGATATATCAAATTGAAATGGGGTGTTGCAAACACCCCAAAAATTTTGAACTAAAAAAGATTTAGATAAAAGGGGTGCCCCCAAAATTTTTTTATAGGGGCTGTATAAACCTTTTTAACCTGCCTATGGTGACATATACCTGCCTATAACCTGCCTATGGGGACATATAACTGCATATAACCTACCTATGGGTGACATATACCTGCCTATGTGGGACATATACCTGCCTAGAACCTGACTGTGGGGGCATTAAACTGCTTATTGGGGACATTACACTGCCTATTCCTGCCTATATAATGTAATTGGTATCCATTTTTATTTTTTAAATTTACCAGTAGCCGCTGTATTTTCCACCCCAGGCTTATACTGGAGTCAATAAGTTTTCCCAGTTTTTTGTGGCAAAAGTAGGTGCCTCGGCTTATACTCTGGTATATACGGTACTTAGCCAATCTAACATAGCAGTGATAATATAGCAGTTATGTATCATACTTTTAAGGCTATGTTCACACGGCTTAACTGCGGGACATAATTACGCCCCGCAATTACGCCGTGTGGCCGGGGGCAGGCCCATAGACAATCATTACTAGTGGCGCGTATACGCCGCTGGTAATTCACGTCACTTATCTCCCCCCGCGGCATATTCGCCGAGCAGGGAGAGGAGACGTAATCCACAGTTCTCTATGAGAACGTAGATTACCGTAAAGATGGACTTTTTTAGCCCCTAATTTTGGCGTACGGGCGTAATTACGGACTGAAATATCCATCATTGCCGTGGAACATGGCCTGGGGTGTTCCCCAAAAATGCACTTTGGGCTTCTTTTTCTTTGGGAAAAGGCCTCCGAAAGGTGGTTTAGGCCGGGGGTTTACACGGGGTTATTCCCGAGGTTTTTTTTGGGCCCTATTTAGCTCACAAATCCGCCGTGAAAAATGGGGGGACGGGGGGGGGGCCGGGGCACGGCGGGGGCGCGCTCCCGGCCCCCTAGACAATGCATTGGGTTTCGGCGCTTCCGCCCGTAAATAATGTCATGTCACTTTTTCCCCCCGCGGCGATTTGCCGGCGGGAGGAGCGCGGAATCCCCCTGTTTCTATGAGAACATGGATTACCGTAATGACTGGGACTATTGGCGCCGTACTTGAAGCAGCAAATTACGGCGCGTCAGTACGGCGCAAATCCTGTGCCCAATATTAAGCACGTTGTAACGAAACGGCCTATAGTAGAATAAAGAGCTGGTTGGTCTTGCGCATGACTGTCTTGCTGTCCTATGGGTGTTTTGTGTACAAGTGAAGACACCGCACAGCTGTGCTCAAAACTCCCATAGAACAAAATGGCGAGTCATGCGCAGGCGCAGCAAGCTGTTCATTCTGAGCCCACAATCTCAGAGGCCAATTTCAAGTGCATGGTGGGAAAACCACTTTAAAGGGAACCTTCCAGGTGGTTTCTGCTGCCCTATCTGAAAGCAGGATGTGATAAAGGCCTAGAAGCAGAGCTCTGTGATATATATGATAGAAGGGAGAAGCTGTGTGATATATATATAGCGTTATATGATAGAGAAGAGAAGCTGAGCTCTGTGATATATAGGGTTAAATGATAGAGGAGAGAGCAGAGCTCTGCAATATATAGGATTATATGATAGAGGAGAGAGGCTGAGCTCTGATTATATATATAGATAGATAGGATTATATAATAGAGGAGAGAGGCTGAGCTCTGTGATATATAAGGTTATATGATAGAGGAGAGAGGTTGAGCTCTGTGATATATAGAATTATATGATAGAGAGAGGAGCTGAGCTCTGTGATCTAGCGGGTTATATGGTGTACCGCTCACCCTGAGACAATCCTACTGTACAGTTAGATATAGTCTGAACATGTGTCATTTACCTAGTCTTGGCATTCCGTCAATGAGGTCCAGTTGTTCATCAAAGAATGTGGGGGCACTGCCACCTGGATCATATATTCTGTAAGGACTTCTACCTTCCATTAATCAGCTACACATCCGACAAGTGGTAATCTTACATCTCTAGAAAAAAGAAGAGAACATACAAGCTGTGAGAAATTTGCAGCCAAATGTGCTGATAAGCAATAAAACACAAACATGCAGTTCAATTATAAAATTCAGGCTACCCATTACCACCACAAGGGGGCACTCACTGTATACAGTCACACAGTTTACATTGGAGCAGTATAAATACATATATAGGTTACCCTGAGAGGTAGCTGGCAGTGTGTTGGTGACTTACCTGGTTTAAAATTAACTATAATGACAACACATGCCTAAAAATAAAAGGGGGTGGTGCAAAAAGGATGGCGTAAAATTATAGTTTTGGTCTTCATAACAAAGAACAGAACAAAAAAAGATGCACTATCCAAGTTTTATCTCTACACTACAAATGTTCAAAGTGATTTTCGTTGGTGACAGAGCAGATGTCTAGTCGGCCAGTTCTGTCCAGACACATGCCAGGATATCTTTAGATATGGACTTCACTGTTTCAGTGATGTGGTCTCAGGTTGATTAGATCCAGTAGCTTGGGAAGCACATATACCCCTTAAAGGGGTGTTCCGAGAGTTAAGAATGTTTGTTGGTCTGTTGGTGCATGGTAAAGATTAGAAGATAAGACTTATACTTATCCTAGGAGCCTTCACTAAAGGGTCATGCAGGCAGAGAATAATGGTCACGCCCTGGATGCAAAGGATCGCCTTTAGGTGCGCCAGGACGTTGGTGAAGACCCTTGGTGCAGTTGCGAGGCTGAGCTGCAAAGTTCTGAACTGAAAATGCCATGAACCTACTGTGAAACGCAGGAACCACTGGTGGGCCTGGGCAATTGGAACATGCAGATAAATTTCCTTGAGGTCTATAGTGGAAAGAAACTCACTCTGCTCCAGGGAGGCCACCACTGACTGGAGCAACTCCTTGCGGAAACCGGGAACTTGCTCATACCAGTTGAGCTCCTTGAGGTCCAAAACACTGGCCTTACTGAGCAGTCTTTCTTGGGGACCATAAAAAGGTTTGAACAAATACCTCGAAAATGCTTGGACTCGGGCCCAAGCATGATTACTTCTTGAAGGAGGAGGGCATGTATTGCCTGAGCACTGATGCCTGAGCCGGAGAAGCGGGCGGCGGAGAAAGAAAAACCCATGTTGGGGGAACTAAACTGAAGTGGATCCTGTATCCATATGACGACTTTGCGAACCCAGGTATCGTCGACCTGGACCTCCATATCTTCTGAAACTGGAGGAGACAGCACCCCACCTGAGACAGATTCACAGGTGGGGACAAGCCTTCAGACCAAAAGCGACTTGGGCGTGATGCGAGACCGCCAGAAAGACGCTGGTCTTTCTGGTGGACTCGCGTGGAGCGGGAAAGTTTCCCTGTAGCCGGCCTGCAAGAGACAGTCCGAAAGGGTTGAAACACGAACAGTTTTTTGACTGAATGATGCCGCGTTTGCCGATTTTGAGGGAGGAGTGAACTACGACCCCCTGTGGCCTCTGAAATTATCTTGTCCAAACTCTTCCCAAAATGCTTGGCCCCCGTAAAAAGGAAGGAAAACCCAAAGCTTTTTTCTTGGGGTTTAAATTTTCCCCGATTTTTGGATTTTAAGTAGAGGGGGAGCGACAACCCGGGCCACTGCTTTGGGGCCGATTTTTATAGCCCAAAAATGGCGGGATTTCAAGAGAAAGTCTCACATGGGAATTTTTGCGGGGACCCTGAGCTCGCGGTTCACCTTGTACGGGGCCCCCAAAGTTTCCCGTTGTTTGCGCCCTGCAGGCTTTATTGTTCCAAGAAGAAGCAAATGCAGACCGTCAGAATGGCCCTAGAGCGCCGCAAGACGGGGTAAGGATTTTTTCTGGGGGCCCCGGGGGGGGGGTGGGCCAAAAATTTACCCCCCCAGAAAGACCTTTGCCATGCCTGAAGGTGCTTGGGTAAAAAAGCCAGAAACATCACGGTACGGAAAGGGTTCCCCAAAACCCACAGCGGGCCCAAAAGACTCCCCTGCTCCCAAGCCCCGGCTACCCCCAAAAATTTTGGGGGAAAACGTGCTTCCGACCCTCACAAGACCCCCTAAGGCTGGAACAACAGCTTGTGAGGGGGCGCAGGAAGACAAAATTCTTGAGGCCCTCCCAACTCCATAAGGAAATGGAAAACCCCCGACTACCATCAAAGGAAGTCGGGGTAATCACTCGAAATATTTGGGCGTTTTTGGCATAAACCATTTCCCGGTACCCATGCATCAAAAGTTGAGAGCTACCAGATTCCCTAAAAAAAAAAAAAAAAGAGGCGGCCAGGGAAAGGCGGCGGGATGGGGACGGGTGGGGAGCGAAAAAGGATCAGCCCCCTTAAGAAGGGACTGGTTTCCTAAACATTTTGGGTGGGGAAAACGTCACGGGTAAAAAAACACGTTTTGGGGAAACTTCCCCAGAGGGCCCGAGAGCCTGAGGTCTCTTTCACCCCTGAAAGCAAAAAAAATAATTTCGCAAAAGGTCCCCTCCTAGGGGGACACTGGCCCCCTGAAAACGGATTGGGGCCTGGCGGTTAGCAGGGGGTTTATAGTCCATCTTGATGGGCCCAAAACCCGGGGTTTGGGTCAGTTCCAAAGGGAAAAGGGGCCAAAAACCAAAGTTTGCTGTCCCCCCCCAAAAAATTATTGGTGGGGAAAACCAAGGGGTTTTCCCAATTCCCGTCCCCCAACATATAATGCAGTTTCTATGCGAAGCACATTTACCAAATTTATTCTCACAGTTTTGTTGTCCTGTGATACAGACTCCACTCTTTTTCGCCATCTTATGTGTAAGCACAATAACATTTGGCTCTCGAAAATGAGATCTGAGCTGTGGCGATTACGGCCAACAAAGCCAATTTTGCTTCAGTTTTGAGTCACTGGCCATGAGTACATGTTCCTTTACTTCAGGCAATGGCTGTTTTGAGTCACCCTGTATTAATAACTTCATTAAAGAGCCTTTAGTTTTTTTTCCTAATAAAGTTTGGGGTAAGGGAGAAAGGGCTCCATGTGGGGGCAAGCCTCCATATGGGGGCAGCGCCAATGGGTGGGCCAAACCCTCAAGGGAGAAGGGGGGGTTGAGACGGGGCAGCACAACCCTTTTGGGACGAACTTGTATAGAAAAGTTATATGTAGGACAAAGGCCCGGCCCCAAACTTGTTTCAATGTTAATAAATTTGGGTTCCATTGTTCTCGAAAAAATAAATTTCAGAAGTTAAAAAAAGATAAGGGCTCGCTTATCAAATGCTTCACGTTATCAGGAAATTTCCCCAGCGGATTGCGGATCTAGAAACACAAGCACAGAGCTGGGCCTTTTTGGGCCTTGCGCAGATATTATGCCCGCAGGAAAAAAGAATAATGGGGAAATCCCTTATACGCCTCACATATAGTAACAGGGGACCTCGTATTTAAAAAAAAAAGTAACCCGAATGGGCATGCATGGCAGAGGGCCCGGATGTAGCTGGCCAAACTTGGGCCGGGACCTCATGTCTAGGGTTGCTTTTTTAAAAAATAAAGGGGATAAGAGCTTTAAACGGATTTATCCAAATTCTTGAAAAGGGGTTTTCTGCTTTGGGGGCAATTAACCCTTTTTTTCGGGCAGTCCCCCGATTACAAGGGTCTTGGGGGTCTCCTTTTAAATCAGATGTGATCGGGTTTAGTTCCCTGTGCCACCCCCACAGGGGAAAATGAGACGTTACACTGGGCTACTGAAAGTAATAGGCTGAGTACTGTATGGACGTGTCAGGACCTCCAGAGGGAAATTATGCAAACCGCGCTTTCATTTTGGCTTAAATGGGGGACCAGACTTCACTCAGAATTCTCTCAGGTCATATTTAAAAAGGGCGGGAGTCGGCAAGCCCCCAAACCCCGCTCCCTTTTTCCCCCCCCCCGGGCCTGGGCTCCCCCCTTTTTAGCACAGTTTAAGGGGATAAAATTTACTTTTTAGTTTTAAAATGGGGAAACCCTTTAGGCTTTTTTTATCACCTTATGATAAAAATTTTAAACAAGCTAATTTTAAAAAGAACAACACTGACAAAACAAAATTTTATCTTTTTAACTCTTTGGGGGTTTTGGTTGGGAAAAAGGGAAAAGCTGTATTTGATATCCAAGGGCCAGTCTTTCAAACCCAAATTAAGAAGTTTTTTAAGAAAAGGGCCCGGGGGTCGATTTTTGGGCAAGGGTGTGCTTGAATTGATTCGGGAGGCCCGAAGGATTCAGGCAGAGCTGAAAACCAAAAAGGTGGTTTCCCCAAAAATAACAAATAATACAAATTAAATTTTTAATTTTTTTGGAGCAAAAAAAGTAACAATTTCAGTTTAAGGGAAAGAATTGCAGAACTGAGGGAGATGCTAAAAACTTTCAAGTTACATTTTTTTCATTAAAAATAAAATAAGGGGGACTGGATATAAAAATGACCCGTAGGGCCCCCATGGCAAAGCTGTAATGGGGTGGGAGATACGGGCCTGAAAGTCCCCAAGTTCAAAAACATTGTTTCCATTTTGCTTTGTCCCGTGGGAAAATATATTTATTGGATATTTAATTTAGAACCCCAAAAAAAAAGTTAAAAATGCCAAAAACTTTCAGGGGAAAAATTTTTTTGGAGCCCCTGAATTTGTTTGAAAATTTGTATTGTCCCCATTAGATCCTGCATTTCATTTACCTCCACTGGGTCTCAATTTTCCAAACCCAAGAACGGGCCCCTCTACATAACTTGGGGGTTTGGGGGGAAAGCGCTTTTGGGACATTGGGGAAAATCACTAACAAAGTCCCGGGGGTAAAGGAAATTTCTCAGCCCCAGTCGGGTTTTATGAATGGGTTTATCCTTTTTAAATTCTTTGAAAGCAGGGGGAAAAATTTTTTCTGAAATCTGTTTTTCCCCCCGGGGGCGGGAAAACTTTTTCCCCTGGGGGGAGCCCTTTTCCCGCCCATGCATCAATTACACTCCCCTTTTTTAAAGGGGGCTGAAGATAAAGGGGCAGTAGCACTGGCCCCACTCCAAGCCCCCTTGCTTTTTGCATCGAAAAAATTGGGCCAACTAATTAAATTTTGGGGTTCCCGGGGTCGGTCCCCTTTTATGAGGACACTGACTCCTGCAAAATAGGCACCGACTCCACAGCCTTGATATGAAACCAGGTTTTTTTAAACCCCAAACCCCCCCTTTTAACCGGTTTTTGATCTGAAAGGGAAGATGGAACTTTTTTAGCCGGGTAACAAGCTTATTCGAAAAAGCGGAGGGGCAAAAGGAAAGCAGAAAACCTCGGACAGCGACCTATTTCCTAGCAGGCAATGTTGGCGTGCTGAAATCCCACAAGCCTAATCTTTGTTTGCCTCAATACCCGACATACAAAAAAGTTGGGGCTTAAACCCCCAAAAAACCCTTAAATGTTGACGGAAACCCAATGAGATTTTGCAAATGAAATTTCCCCTATATGGGGCAGTTTAAATGGACTGGGGAATTTTGGGTTTTAGATTACAAATTCCTTTTTTTCCTCTTTTCTCCGCAAATTGGCAGTAAAGGGTTGGGGACTTTTTTTTTGGGGCCCTAAATTCAGCCTTTAAATGTACCCTAGATGAATTTGGAAAAAATCATAATGTAAAACCCCCCTCAGCCAAATTTTAAGGGGGGTCAAAAGATTTGTTAAAAAAAATCCTTAAAAGAATTGGGGGTTGGGGCTCTTCATCAAAAAAAAAGGTGGGACACACAGCCGGTCAACAAAAAAACGGGTTTTCAGAGTACAATGTAAGGGATAACATGCCAAACTGGAGGCACAAGGCAAAGCTGGATCTGTCAGCCATGGCTGGATGGAGATTCCACGTCCTTTTTGCCCCGAAAATCTTGGGGTTTTTGTCCAGAAGGACGGTCTTTCCCTTTTTTAAAATCCAGGGGGGTCTCCAGCCCAAAAAAAAGATGAGAACCGGGTTGTGGCCCTTTTTTACATCTTTTAAAGCGCGCTCCAATGCTTTAGCTATTTCCTGTGGCCATTTTTCTCCTCCTGGGTCAAAAAAACTTTTGTTAATGGCCACAGTTTAAAAAAAGGGGGCTCAGCATCAACTGAACCCCTTAACTCAACATCCCATACCTCCCAAGTGTCCCCTTTTTTGGGGGAAAGGGCATCCCTATTTATAAAATATAACCCATCCCTGCTGTCTAAAAAGTTGGAAGTAAGGTGGGTGGGGGGGGATAGGTGGGGGTCCTTGGGTGCCCCCGGGGGCTGTGTTGGGTGCGGTTAGAGGCGGTGGGGTGTCTGTGATGGGTGGGTTAGGGCGTGTGTGTTGTGTTTGGGCCTTTCGGTTAGGGGTGTGGGTTTTCTGTGTTGGGTGCGGTTAGAGGCGTGTGGTTTTTCTGTGTGATGGGTTTTCGGTTTGAGGCGTGTGGGTTTTCTGTTGAAAAGGGGGCGGTTAGAGGCGTGCCCCCGGGGGTGTGTCTTGGCATGGGTGCGGTTTTAGAAGGGGGCCCCGGTTGTGGGGTTGTGCATGTGGTTTGGGTTTGAGGCGTGCCCCGGGTGTGTCCTTGTTAAAAGGGGCTGGTTAGAGGCGTGCCCTTTGGGGTGTGTCGTTTTTGGGGATTTGGGGTTTTGAGGGGCCCTGGTGTGTGTTGTGAAAGGGGGGGTTAGAGGGTGTTGTTGAGTTATGGGGCAAAAACCCTTGGGGTTCCCCCCTTTGCAATTCTTAAAAGGCTTTGCTCCCTTCATTGCGGTTTTTAGGGTTTCCTTGGTTTTGTTCAAAAGGGGGTTTGGGGTGCCCTTTGCCTTTAGGGTGGGAAGGGCCTCCCGGTGTGTCCTTTCATGGTCGGGTTAAACTTCCCTTTTTGCCGGGGAGGGGGGCCTTTTTAATGTGTTTGTCCTGGCCCCAAAGGGGGCAAGGCGTGGTTGGGGGGTTTTGCGGTGCCCCGGTTGAGGGGGCCCCGGTTTCTCCTTGCCCTTTTGGGAAAAAAGGTTGCCCGGTTTGCCGATTTTTGGGAGTTGCTTAAAACTTGTCCCGGGGCGGGCAAGGGCGGAAAAGGCTGTCCTGTTTTGTTCCTCAGGGAAGGGGGAAGGGATTTGTGCCCGGTTTCCCTTTTAAAAGTGGCCCTTTGAACTATATGCTTTGATGGATATCGACAGGATATGCCCTCAAAATCTGATTGGTGCAGGTCCTACCTCTGGGATCTCTCTCCTGGGACTGGGCGCCCGAAAGGTTCGGCTCAGAATGAAGAGCCGGTCACGCTTGAGCAGGACTCTCCATTCTGTTCTATGGGAGTATGAGTACAGGTGAGTGGTGTGTTCTGTTGTACTCAAAATTGCCAAACGACAGAATAGAGAGTTGTGCACAAGCATGACCTGCTCTCCATCTGGAGCCAAAACTTTCAGGGAAGCCATTCCTAAAATAGGTGCAGGTCAATGAGGCGGGACCCACACCAATGAGACTCTGAGGGCATATTGATAGGATATAGACATTCAAATTCAAATAACAGTGGCACACTTTGGACTAAGGAAACTATTAAAAAGGACATAGGAAATTTGGAAAAGGCATTACTGCTAACTAGGATACATGAAAAATTTGAGGTTCTTAGTTCACAATTTTGACCAAAAATGCTTAAGCCCACCTTCCAATCTTCAAGGGGACCTCAAATGCAGGTGGGTCCTACACTGTTGTTACCTCTCTATTGGATCCTGTTCAGACCTGCACACTTCAGGGAGCGAAGGTACCTGCTTCAAAGCACACTGCACTGATTTAAAACCTGAGGAAGTGGGCGGGGTGCAAAAATCAAAATGGAGGCAGCCACTCCTCCCTACATATAGTCAGAAACAACATTTGGTTTTGCACATCAAAAAACTTTTTTTTGAAAAAAACAAATGCACACTGGTGTGGCAGCAATACATACAGACATTCAAATAACAGTGGCACGCTATGGACCACTTCCTCAGGTTTTAAATCAGTGCAGTGTTCTTTGAAACAGGTATCTTCGCTCCCTGAAGTATGCAGGTTGGACAGGACCCAATAGAGGTAACAATAGGGGTAGGCCCACCTGTACTGAGGTCCCGGTGAAGTTGCGGGGGTGGGCTTAAGCATTTTTGGCCAAAAGGTTGAACTAAAAAGCCTCAAATTTTTTTCATGTATTCTAGTTAGCAGTAAAGCTTTTTCCAAATTTCCTATGTCCTTTCTGATAGTTTCCTTAGTCCATAGTGTGCCCCTGTTATTTGAATGTCTATAAGTATTGCAGCCACACCAGCGTGCATTTGTTTTTTTCAAACAAAGTTTTTTGATGTGCAAAACCAAGTGTTGTTTCTGACTATATTGATAGGATATGCCATCAAAGTGTATGGTGGGAACACCCCCTTAATTTATGGTTGTAAACTTAAGTCCATACTATGCAGTAAAAATGTCATCTTGCGTAATGCATAATTTCGTCTCAGTTTTGCGGTGAGGTGTAGGAGTAGTAAAAAGACCTCACTGATCATTACAAGTGCCAGATCTTCCATTATCTCCATACCTGCCAACTGTCCCGATTTTAGTAGGAGTCTCCTGTACTGCAAAAGGGACAGGGTGTTATGCAAACCCCACAATGGTTGTTTTGAAGGTGTTCCCAGCATTTTAAGGTGTTTCCATGTGTTCTTGGGCTTAACTGCACCAAAGTTTGGGTTTAAAATGTTGGTAATTATGCATTCTGATGATCACGAACAAAGCAAATGCAAGATACTATAAACAGGGATGACTGTGCCTTATAAATTACTGACCGCACAATAATAATATCAGCACAAAACTGCTCTGATCATAGTGCCCCTGGTATACAGGAGCACCAATGATATTGTGTCAGCCACTGTTGTCATATAGTAGCTCCAATCAAATGGATTTGCCCAAAGAGACTGGTAAAATATGATCCATGTAAGTGGCTAAAAAAACTACTGAAGCCCAATGTCAGCAGACAGTCAATAGGGTACACCAAAGGCACTTCAAACAATGCTTTATTTGTGTGGTATTTTACCCCAATTTACACACAGAGTACACGTTTGGTAAATTATTATTAAATCCCATAGTCTATGAATCACGTGAATGCATGAACTAAAGAGTCTAATGTAAAGCGCTTTTTACCACAAGGACATTTCATGCCTGGTTTATCCTGCTTTAGCTGTCAGCGTGTTCAAAAGGGGCATGTATGATTTGTTTGAACTACTTATTATGTGACCCAGCAGGCTTGACATCACCATGCCTTTCCTCATAGTGTGCTCACTCTAGTCAAACAAAGGTCTGTAAAGAGTTGTGAGTAGCTACAATGAAGCAGAGTGGTTAGCATTTCTGCTTCCCATCGTAGGATTCCTAGGTTCAAATCCCTGCAAGAACCGAACATGTGGATTTTTTTTCCTCAATGCACATACATGATTGCAAGGAAAATGAAAATAGAAGGGTCCAGCGTCACACCACTCGTGGATTCAGAAGAAAAAAGGTTTCAGAGTTTATTGAAAATATTAAAATTAACATTGTAGTATCAAATAAATCGCATATGGCCGACGCGTTTCAGAGCCGAAGCTCCTTAATCATGGCACTATAAAACAATAATGATCGCAGCTTTATATAGCCCAACCCTCTTTCACATGACACCACGTCACATGATCGGACTACACATATATGTGATATATCTAAAACAAGTGAATAACACATAAAAACAATGATAACGATATGTCTGATACTATATTAATATTGGCTTATGAGATCATATCTTTTATTTAAGCCTTCAGAAAACCTGGTGCCCAATCTAAATACCCACCAGGCTTCTCGTGCTAGCAGTTTCTTCCTAAAGTCTTCGCCTCTCTCAGGTTTTTTAACCCTTTAAATTCCCTGGACTATGAGATCTGAGATATCTCCTGAGTGTACCTCATGGAAGTGTTTGGATACCATGGATACTCCAACATTAAAAGTTTTTTTAGCGTCCGACATATGTCTACGGATGCGGGTCTTGATGTCATATATTAATTGTAACACACGGTGGGTGATATATTTGATTACATGCAGGGCATGTTGCAAGCAATATGTGGGGTGTACATCGTGCTCACTGAAGACCCGCATCCGTAGACCTATTAAAAAAAACTTTTAATGTTGGAGTATCCATGGTATCCAAACACTTCCATGAGGTACACTCAGGAGATATCCCAGATCTCATAGTCCAGGGAATTGAAAGGGTTAAAAAACCTACAAAAGGCGAAGACTTTAGGAAGAAACTGCTAACACGAGAAGCCTGGTGGGTATTTAGATTGGGCACCAGGTTTCCTGAAGGCTTAAATAAAAGATATGATCTCATAAGCCAATATTAATATAGTATCAGACATATCGTTATCATTGTTTTTGTGTGTTATTCACTTGTTTTAGATATATCACATATGTGTAGTCCGATCATGTGACGTGGTGTCATGTGAAAGAGGGTTGGGCTATATAAAGCGGCGATCATTGTTTTATAGTGCCATGATTAAGGAGCTTCGGCTCTGAAACGCGTCGGCCATATGCGATCTATTTGATACTACTATGTTACTTTTTTAATATTTTTAATAAACTCTAGAACCTTTTTTCTACTGAATCCACGAGTGGTGCGACGCTGGACCCTTCTATTTTCATTTTCCTTGGATTTACTCTGACGAGGTGCTTTCAGTCAGTCTGGGCGTTGGCTACTCTTATTCAAAGACCAGGTGAGCTGACCAAGATATCAAGTTGTTGTTTTGTACATACATGATTGCAGTTTCTTTTTATTTATTTGCACTGTTTGACTAATTAGTAAAGAGTACAGAAGTATAATGACAGCACCTGGGGTTGAACATTCGCTTAGCAGTGAGTGTGTGTGATTACTATAAGGTAAGAGACTGACAGTAGCTGCCCGAGCATGTGCGGCAAAGACTGAAGAGCTCTCGTCACTGGTCGTATCCCCTGGAGACAAGCTGTACACTATGGCTCACTAAAGTAGCAGCTAAAACAAAAATGGTACACAATTTTTAATAATTACAAAAGGTAAAAAGGTTTATTATTTAATTTGCAAGCTTCCCACATCAATTTTAATTCATGGTAAAACCCCTTTAAAACAAAACATTTTTTTGGCTTATAAAAGCACATCTAAAGAAGAAGTGTGTGTGACAAAAAAAAAAAACAACCAAAACATTTACTCATACGTCGAAAACCAACCAAGCAAGCACCGAACAAAAACAGAAGAGGATAAGATGCGTAATCTTAGGGTGCGTTCACATGGCGGTGGACAAATAACGGTCGGTTTACCCGGCCTGTACTTGTCTGGCTTTGCGGCCGTCCCCAAGGCCACGGGGGCGGGGGGTGGAGGGGTGGGAGAGAGAATTTTATCCGTGATGAGCGGAGAAGAGCCCTCCCCCCTCCCATTGAGGTGTTCATATTCCGTCTGGAAACTGGACGGAAGAATAAACATGCTCAATGTTTTTTTGAGCGGCCCGCGGGCGGAAAAACCGCCGGGCGGAAAACCCATGCGGTGGGGACTGCTGCACGGGTTTTCCATAGAGCACCATTGTGCTCATTTTCGGCCGGTTTTTCAGGCGGTCTGAAAAACCACAAACGGCTGAAAAACCGGCCGAAAACCCGTGCAGTGGGGACATGCCCTTACAGGTGTTCTTTGCCCTTTGTATGTCCCATGTAATTGATATCTTAGGCTACATTTATTTATGGCTCCTCCTTTGTGCAAAGTTTTGGAAAAGGGTATTTCCTAACCGAAATCAGACATGACATTTTTGAGAGAATCTGGCTGCAGGCTGAATGAACACAGTCTATTATAGTAAAACCTTGCAATTCTCCTTCCCATCCCCCCCCTCACACAGGTCACTTCTTTGTATCTAACAGAATTATTAAATTCACCATTTGCCAAACTGTTCATATGTGTTACAATCAGATCATCTGCTTAAAGGAGAACTATAATGTATTGCTTCCAGGGACACAACTAGAAAGTGCAGAGCCTCAAACCACAATCTCAATGCCCTCCTCGAACATTTACCACAACCCTGCCCCACTGAACATCAACCAGCGCAGACACGTCCTACTTCCAGCCTTCAGCCCCACAGACCCCAAACCCAGGCCTATGCCCTTTATTTATCAAGTCCATGGAGCTGGCTACTCTCAAATCAAGCACTTTCCCATTGATATCAGCAGCAAGTCTTGATCCACTGTGGCTCTTGGCTGAGTTACTCTACATCCTGTTGCAGCGCCGACGAGTTCCCCCTCGCTGTCCAGCACCCAACCAATGTCACCCTAAGAAGCTCCAACAGTGGGGTCCATTTGTAGCATGGCCAGTGGTTGCCACACCCACTGAAGGAGGATGCAGAGCAGCGACTCTTCCACCGGAACATTTTCACTCGAAGTGTGGGTGAAAGATGCCAATGTAGCAAGTTGCCGGATGATGTGGATGGCACAGCGTCGTCTCGTCATGCTCTCTGGTGTTTATCAAAAAATTTTCGGCTTTTCAGGGGGAATAAACTTATAACTAAAAACTCAAAACTGTGCGGGGGACATGGCCTTACGGTTTGTGCCTTTGGATGTCATGTAATTGAAATCTTAGGCACATTTATTTAGGTCTCCTTGTGCAAGGTTTTGAAAAGGGTATTTCCTAACGAAATTCAGACATGACATTTTGTAGAGAATTGTGCAGGCTGAATGAACACAGGTTATTATAGTAAACTTGCAATTTCCTTCATCGCCCCGCCTACACAGGTAACTTTTTGTATCTAACAGAATTATTATATTCACCATTGTCAAATGTCATATGTGTTACAATCAACATTGCTTATAAGAGTAACTATAATGTATTGTATCAGGAAACTAGAAAGTGCAGAGCTCAAACCACAATTCAATGCCTCCTCGAACATTTACCATTAAATTCTGGCCCTCATGACATCAACCAGCGCGACAGTCCTACTTCAGCCTTCAGCCACACAGCCCATTACAACAGGGTGTACTCTTTCATTTATCAATGGTCTTCATGGGCTGTCTAGTTAAACAAGCACTTTGCAATTGAATCATGTCAGCAAAGCTGTCTTGACTCACAGTGTCGGCTTATTGTGTTGGTCTATATTTACACTGGATATGCAGTGTGGGCTAGAGTTCCCTCGCTGTCCGCACTCAACCTTGACGAGATTCAAGACTGAGGAGCCATGTTACATTTGTAAGGCATGGGTCCAATGTTCTCGGTGTTGTACAGAATCGACTCAGAGTGTTAGGGGCGTAGCATGCTTTACTTCTCCACACTAGACAGATCAAGTCGGGCAGCTGATTGGGTACAAATGAGATACATGACAGATTGTTGGCACGCTGTGCCTAACTCTCTGGTATTTCATAGAAGAGGATCTGAGCTTTTATGGAAGAATACACTCAGTGTAATAAGATCAAGTGCTGGCGGGAAGATGAATGCAGCCCTGTGGATGACATCAGGCAACCTAAAAAATCTCAACTTGTGGGGTATCCTTGATCATGAAGAAGGTGAGAAATTAGCCTAAAACTACACTGGGAGGGGGGGGGGGGGAGACGACTTGTTAATGATCTCAAGTCAACTGGTACCACAGTCACCAAGAAAACCATTGGTAATATATTACGCCGTAATTGTTTAAAATCCTGCTGTGCCCGTAGGGCCCCCCTGCTCAAGAAGGC
Source organism: Phyllomedusa bahiana (assembly GCA_025379985.1). NCBI lineage: Eukaryota > Metazoa > Chordata > Amphibia > Anura > Hylidae > Phyllomedusa > Phyllomedusa bahiana. The sequence goes on from JAODAL010005295.1 coordinate 52,525, forward strand.
ACATGTGCAGGTCCATCTGAAGTTTGCCAATGAATACCTGGATGATTCTGTGAGTGATTGGGAGAAGGTGCTGTGGTCAGATGAGGCAAAAATTTAGCTCTTTGGCATCAACTCATCTCGCTGTGTTTGAAGGAAGAGAAATGCTGCTTATGACCCAAAGAACTCCATCCCCACTGTCAAGCATGGAGGTGGAAACATTATGTTTTGGGGATGTTTTTCTGCAAAGGGCACAGGACTACTTCATTGCATCAATGGGAGAATGGATGGAGCCATGCACCTTAAAATCCTGAGCGTTGACCTCCTCCCCTCTGCCAGGACATTAAAGACGGGTTGCGGCTGGGTCTTCCAGCAAGACAATGACCCAAAACACAGACAAGGCAACAAAGAAGTGGCTCAAAGAGAAGCACATTAAGGTCATGGAGTGGCCTAGCCCGTCTCCAGACCTTAATCCCATAGAAAACTTATGGAGGGAGTTAAAACTCCGATTGGACAAGCGACAGCCTCAAAATCTTAATGATTTAAGATGATGATGCAAAGAGGAGTGGATCAAAATTCCTCCTGATATGTACGCAAACCTCATCATCAACTACAAAAAAGTCTGACTGCTGTGCTTGCCAACAAGGGTTTTGCCACCAAGTATTAAGTCTTGTTTGCCAGAGGGATCAAATACTTATTTCTCACTGCAAAATGCAAATACATTTATATAATTTATACAATGTGATTTTCTGGATTTTATTATTGATATTCTATCTCTAAAAGTTAAAATAAAACTACCCTTAAAAATATAAAATTATGATTTATTTTTAAGTGGGAAAACATAAACAATCAGCAAGGGATCAAAAAAATATTTCATTCACTGCAATTAATAGCTGCTCAACAAAGTCCGCCATCTTCATTGATATGGCTTATATTTTAGTCATATAGCTTAGATTTTAGGCTCTACATTGTAGTATGTGACCCCTCCTGTTGAGTAACATTAGCAGGATGGGTTGAACTACTGCATTTCAGCCCAGTGACTTTCAATATAGCCCTGTCATAGTATGCCAGCATTCCACTAGGACCATTCATCAAATTGCTTCCAAATGCAGATGCTGCAGTGAAAGTGAAGGCATCTAGGAAGTTGAGCTTTGATGTGGGAGCGCTAAGCAAAGGCTGGACAACTACTTAGTAAGCAGATGGCCATGGAGATCGGGCTTCACTACCTGCCCTTCATGTTTTAAAGGGGTTTTGCCAAGAAGTGAGTTCCTTACCCAATAGGCTGATACTCCCCTCTTGAGGCCTGAAAAAAGGGGCGTTGTGTTCCTGTGTTTAAAAAAAAAAAAAAAAACAAGTACCTCCTCTGTGATGTCATCACTCCACCTTCCATGCACGTTCCTAATACTCAGTCTCTGTAGTTGAGCAAACATTGTTTGGCTAATCCACAAAGGAGAACTGTATTGTGCACAAGCTATATGTTTTATTTCTCCCTCTTCTGTGCTCAGGAGAGAAGATAAAATCAGCAGGCAGCCTTCTTTCATTCTGGCTGCAGGTGGAGAGGAAGGGCAGAGCAGAGAGCTCTGCATGTTTACTAAGATAATTACATTACAACCAGTGGATTCTCTATACAAAAGACAAAATCTTTATCCCCAGCCCCTTCAAAGCTCATTCATGTTCCCTGCCATCAGATAAGAAGTGCAAACAACGCAAGCACGGCCAAATCAGCTCCTGGTAATATCTAATGTAAACTGTCAGGAAACTAAGGGCATGTAAAGAAGGCTGTAGCTTTCACATGATTCACTTTTTTTAATGACATATTTAGAAAAGTGATTAAATACCCATTTTGGAGGATCCCACGACAACATTACATCGTGGCAAAACCCCTTTAACATAGTTATGGTTATGAATACATGTAGTGAGGTTCTAGTATTGATGGTATCATGGCATCTCTCTCTTGGCAGTCAGAGACTTGCTATGAATGCCTGCTGAGAAAGGGGTATAAGGTGACACTGCTGTGACAACAGGGGAATTATGTAGGAGGCTATGCCTACTGAAGAAGTTAGAGAGTATAAAGGTGTACTGGGCAGTTTAAGATTTGATAGGAGCCCGGACCCTCATGGGATTACAATCATCCCGTGAGATCCCCTTGGATGTTTTTGGCAGAAATTTAATTTCCATTGTCAATAAGGGAACATTTCCCTTCCTGTAGTGATTGGTGTCTTTGGTCACAAACTACATTAGTCTTGCAAGTAACATTAGGTAGTTGCCCCAGGCACAGTCAGATGGCGGAGTCTAGGGGCACGGCACAGCCGGGCACAGGATGAAGTTCAGCGCAGACCCTTCCAGTTGAAAGGTTTTGGTAAATTATTGCAGTTTATGCATTGGGTAATATCACTATTTTTGAGAAGACATTGATTTCTTTGTTGTATACAGACTGGAGCATTTTGGCAAGGCCTTATATGTTGGTTATTTTTTATAGTTATCTTAAAGGGGTTGTCTCACTACAAGGATTACTTTTTAGGTTAAAGATCTTGCAAAAACAAGTCACTTTGCAATATGTGTCCACTGACAGTATCTTACCTATTCTGAGATATCCCCTCTTGTATGGGCTGCATCAGCTCCTCAGGTCACTTAAGCTACAGACCTGTTCGATCTCTCCCGATAGACTGTCAGCAGTGATTGCTATAACTACAGACCTGTCACTGCAGGACAGTAGAAGCCAGTAAATACACCCCTGAATTAAAAATGAAACCAAGAAAACAGGACTGAGGTGAGATGAATCAATGTAGTGAGACAACCTCTTTAATAGGTTATCAGTTCATTTTGATATAAAGTTGGTATTTATTAGTAAAGGTTGTGGCCTTTAAAGTACCACCTCGGTGTATTGTGGTTTTTTTCCATTAAAGGGACTTTATTAAATTAGGGGTTTAGTTTTTTTTATATAGAATTTTTTTTTAAGTTCCCCTATGTACATGACTTCCTGGTTTGTATGACTGACTTCCCCTCTGTGAGCTCTCATAGCACAGCAGCTAGATGATTGCTTGATGTTTCTTATTCCAAGCCGGCTATGGCCTAAGAGTTATAAGTCTTATCAGATGGACCTGATAAGCAACCAACTCTGTAGTGCAAAATAAAGATTACCCCATTTTTCCCATCAAGTATTGCTCTCGCTTTGCCTTGTGGTCTAGTCTAATTTCATCACTCTCTTATGTCATTAAAGGGGATGTATCGCTTCATCAGTTTGGCCGTTTTCTTGAAGCTTGATTCTCTCAGTTCCTGAAATCCAGGGGGGTTTCTTCCCCTTCCAGCTGGGTGTTTCCTAACTGAAGGGGGATGACATCATCCCCTCCTTCACTGTTCATGCTCGCTCTTGAGTCAGTGTGTTACACCCCCCCCCCTCTCTGAGTCCACATGTCACTGTCCTCTCCCTGTGCAGTCTTATATTGTAAGAGCTGTTTACATACCACATGCCTGTATTCAGTCTAGACAGTCTTCTATGAACTCAGAGCACTGATCTCTTCTCCTCTCATAGCTGGAGGTTTGTTACAGTTGAATCCAGTCTTCTATGAACTCCTCCACAGCACAGATCCGTCTCCCTTCTATGTTTACACAAGGCACCGAGGCACAATTCTGCTGTTTTCCGATTGTAGAAGCAGCTGCAGTGTCAATGAGGAGCTGCTAACTGTATAGAGTGAAATTGTTGCTGACCCCTTACACGCAGGAGCATTAGGCACCGAGGCACAATTCTGCTGTTTTCTGATTGTAGAAGCAGCTGTCATTGTCAGTGTCACTGAGGAGCTGGTGGCTGTATAGAGTGAAATTGTTGCCGGACCCTTATTCTGAGTGAGAGGGGCAGGAATGCACGCTCCCGTGAACACAACTGGGGGCCGAACAGAATGTAAATTAGTAAAGCCGGCAGCCAATGTAATGCAAGAAGGTGGGATCCAACCAGCACTGAGGAACTGTGTTTACACAAAACGAAGATAAGGGAGACTGTGAAAACAAGACAGTTTTACAAATGACATCCAATTGCAAAGTTGCTTGTTTTCACTGTCCCCTTATTCTGAAGACCATTTAATGAAATGATACAACCCCTTTAACTACTATTTCTAATGAGTACATAGAGATAAGCAGCAGATGCAGTACACAGAGGTTAGTCTGCCCTGCAAATCATGAGCATCTCTTTACTACGCAAAGCTACAAAAGGACAAGATTTGTATATGTACGGTAGTTTTAATTGCATTGGAGCAACGGACTACCGAAATAAAAAAAAAAATATTGCCAAAAATTCTTTAAAAAAAAGAAGTTCTCCTACATTATTGGTTTTTAACAATAATACTCCTTGATAGAAATGTTCCGTTAATGTAGTTTAATTATTGTTGGAATGATTTGTAATATTACGTTCAGGCCTAAGTAGAGAGGAGTCACAAACAAAGAGCCATCAGAATTAATTACCTGTAATGTGCTGTACTGTAATTGTCTGTCCAGTTGACAGACCTCTTCAGTTGTCCTCTTCTTGGTCAATACCCATATATTCCCTCGAATATGTAGAATTTTCTAAAACGTTTTTACAGACACTTGTGGACTTTCAAAGAAGCTTACTTAAAATGTTATTTTAAACATTTGGCTTAAAGGGGTTTTGCCACGATGTAAAATTGATGTGGGAAGCTTGCTAATGAATTAAACATTTTCACCATTCATTATTATTAAAAATTCTGGAAAAAACTTTGGCTCTGCACATCCAAAATAATTTTTAAAAAAAAAAAAATGTAAGCATAGGTGCACACTGGCAAGGCAATAACATACATCTATTCCAAATGTCAGCGGCACACTATTAACTTCTTAGTTATTAGTCTGTATGAGGAGTGGCTGCCTCATTGACTTATTGCACTCCGGCCATCTCTTTTAAACCAGTGCAGGATTATTCAGTAGCTAGTCCTTTTCACTCCCTGAGGTGTTGTAGTCTGAACAGGCTCCAAGAGAGGTAACGTTTTAGTGTTAGGACTCACCTGGACTGGGATCCCCTTGACGCAATTGGGAGGTGAGCTTAAAACATTTTTGATCAAAACTGTGAACTAAGAGCCCCAGATTTTCATGTGTCCTTAGCAGTAATGCATTTTCCTAAAATTCCTATATGCCTTTGATGTTTTCTTAGTTAAGAGTGTGCCGCTGACATTTGGAATATATTAAAAATTCTGGACCGTTTTTGTTTTAGCTGCTCCTTTAGTGATCCATTGTTTACAGCTCGTCTCCAGGGAATACGACCAGGGCTGAGACCTCCTCAGTCCTGGTCGCACATGCTCAGATATCACTTCTCCTCTCAGGCAGCTACTGAGTGTTCAAACCCAGGTGCTGTCATTCTACTCCTGTCCTCTGTATTCCTTAGTAATTCGTCAAACAGTGCTAACAAATAAAAAAACTCAATCAGGTCTGTGCATTGATAAAGAGAAAACAAATGCACAGATTTGGTTCCTGCAGGGATTTGAACCGAGGACCCTTGTGTCTGGAGGTAAAAATTTTACCTCTCAGCTACTCAAAATGCTTTATATAAAGAGACCTTTCTTTGACTAGAGAGAGGAAAGCCCTGCTGATGTCATCCTGCTGGGTCACATGATATGCAATTCAAACAAATCACACACGCCTCCTTCTGAGCACACAGAGCTGAAGAGCTGGATGCAGGAGGTATGAAATGAGATCGTGGCAAAACCCTTTAAGGTAAGTTTGTTAAATGAAGGTAGATTCCCCAGCTCTAGAGTAAAAGAAGAACTAAGAAGACAACAAGAAGAGTTTCCCTTCTACACAGAAGACCAGAAGGTGGGATTCCTCCTTGCAATCATAGAAGCTTCGAGACTGGTGAAGGCCAAGAAGTAAGAACGTAAAAGGTAATAAGATGCAGTAAATCATGTGGCGATGTTATGGTCTATCTCCAGTACACACAAGACAAATTAGTGGTACCCCGTCACGGATCACAGAACAGAGGCGCTGAAGCAAGAGGAAGCTGGGAATTCCCAATTTTACTGCTTTTGTCTATTTCTAAAAGGGCCGAGATGTAAACCATCGAGATGACAAAGGTTTGGCATTACACGGAAGGAATGTCTCAGTCTGATGTCAATCTAATGACTCGGTGCCAAGAAATACTAAGGAAGCCATGCAAGGATTATCTGAAGTAATGGGGAATTCCACCTAAACTCAATGGCACTTGATCACAAACACTGGGCTTTACGTTTTTAATCTTGAACATTTCCAAGTATACACCCGATTGAGTCATGGGCCATTCAGATTCCTGTTTAGGACCCTCAGCTGTTGCCCAGAGTGGTTATATAATAGGAGTCTCAAGGACCCATGAACATTGATGGTGATTTTAATAGTGCAATGCTTTACTTCTCCTGTGGTGGCACTGTGGCAAAATTAACACCTATTGCTAGGTAGTTCCACAGATCACAGCTGATCATGGGGATCTCAGAAGCTTTTCAACCAGAAGTCCTCCTAATAAAAAGGTGTGAAAAGGTCAAAAACCATATCTTTCCCAGTTAAATTAGTTAGCGCTTACCTTCTAATATGTATACACCAGGCGATGGGGACTTTATTTGGATTACTGAAAAAGTCGAGCTTGCTGCGTTCCGCTGCATGTATGACTCCCATAGAAGAAGTAAATGAGTAACCACCTATCCACGTAGGATGGAGATATGTGTGGGTACCAGACGTAGGACCTGCATCTATTGGACAGTTATGGCGTATGCGGCTGAAATGTAGGATCATCTAAACAGCATTATGGGCCCCCGTGCATAGCAGCAGAGTGTGCCTGCTCAAATATAGACCCCACATGAGGCCATGCTTCTAGCTACTCCAAAGCAAACATGTCATCACGCCACCCACGTTGAGTTACCCCTGTGACAACTTGTAGGCAGTCTGCAGCCTTCAAGACTAATTGGTAGGGCAGGGAGCTGATGGCTCCCTGCTTCACCATAATTTTTATCTATTTGCATGTCCTAAAAACACATAAAACGTAAAACGGAGCTAAAACAGGAGTCTGGCGCATGTTTACTGGATTTCTGGGACATACTCTATCCACCTGGAGCTCCCATCCTTATGGGGTCCCCGGGCAACTGCCTAGTGTTCCCAATGGATAAGATGGCCCTGCCAATATTCAAAATTGGAATATCTATTTCACCTGTTACTACATTTAGGACTTTGGGAGGAATTAGTGTTGTGTAGGTCTCCTACTCCATGCAGGAGTCAAAAGTTGTAACCACAGCACATGTTAAAGGATACTGGTAGCTTGTACAGGAAAATGTGATTTTTGTAGATGTATTTCTTTAACTACAGTATTTATTATCTTGAGAGACTGTTCAAGATTTAGAAAATTTACTTTAAATTTTTCAGTTTCATTTCAAAGGTTAATTTTAGAATGAATTACATTATATTAGAGGCATTGTCTGCTTGGATTAGCCATTATCATTAGAAGAGTTCTGCTATGACAAGATGATCACAGGCTGTGTCTACTGATCACAAGCGATCAGCTAGAGAACATACAGCAGATGTTTCATTTCTCTGGAGCACCACCACAGGAGAAATGAAGTACTACACATTTCTTATCACAAGGCATTATGGGGAAGGAGCGGAGAACTCTAGTGCCCTATTTTGGATGTAACAAATCCTCAATTTGCTTTTGACCCACTGGATTTTTGGAAAGCAAGAAGGGATTATTAGCCAAGCCAGCATCACTCATCTGTAGACAGCCTGTTTCGGGGTTTTGCCCCTCGTCAGTACACATTTCTTATGGAGACACTAAGGTTGTCCGTGTACAGTAATTCACAGATGTGCTGGCTCCTCCAGTGCAAAAGATGCTATTTACATCACTCCATCAGCTAATATATGAGGGTCTTAAATGAAGGATCCCCTCAACCAAGAATCTTCCAAAAAGATAGAGAAATTTTCTAAAGTAGATACCTTCAATCTCCAGTTCTGGATTTTTTCAGCTATCTCTAATGGATGAGGAAGTTAAAGGCAGTCCCAAACGTTCTGACTTGTGACTGTCCCCTTGTTACAATGGGAACTTATGGGGCGAGGCCCAGTGTGCCGACATCGCCCCTATAATGTCGCAGGCTGGAAACCTCAGATAAAATCAAAGGGCAACATGTATGAACGGGGCTGCACCAGAGGTCTTGCATCTTTTCAGCCCGACATCTAGCACAGCCCTGTTCGCGATAGTTTAAATTCACCCGCATGCCAATATCAGGCGCATTAAAGAGCAGGGCTGTGGAGTCGGCAAGCCAAAGCCCCGACTCCGACTCCTTAATTTCCCAAACCTCCGACTCCCGACTCCCTTATACATGGCGCATGTTTAAGTGATAACTTTACTGTAGTAAATTGGTAACATCAGGCTGTTTATCACACTGACAAGCAAAAGGGTAACAATGTTTTGATCTTGTGAACACTTGTGGGTAGAGTTGAAGAAAAATCTGTATTTGTATCCAAGTCAAGTCTGCACCAACATTGGGAATGTGTAGAAGAGACTTGGGATTAGATTTTGGTCAAGATATGCTTGAATTTGATCCAGAGCCCAGAAGGATTCAGGCAGTATTGAAAACCAAAGGTGGATTTCCCAAATACTAACAAAATAATAAAAATTAACATTTTGATTTTTAGGAGCAAAACAATAACAATGCAGTTACAGGAGAATCTGCAGAATTAAGCAGATGCTAAATACTTGCAAGTCACATTTATGTATAAGATGGCTAAAATGACTGTACATGAGGCTACTGTATATACAAAGCTGTAGTGGATGGAGAGATATGGAGCCTGAAAGTCACAAATTCAAAACATTGTTACCATTTTGCTTGTCAGTGTAAAATATATTTACTGGATATGACTTTAGAACACAAAAAATTGTAAATATGCAAAATACTGCAGGGACATTTGTGGAGTCTCTGAATTTGTTCTGAGAAATAGTATTGCCTCCATCAGATCCTGCATACATGACCTCACATCTGATCTCATTATTTCCAGGCTAGAGAACGGCCTCTCTACACTAACTTGGGTTGGGGGAAAGCGGTGACCACATGGGCAACATCTCTAACAATGTCAGGGTATAAAGGAATTGCCTCAGCCACAGTCAGTTTTGATGAATGGTTGAACTCTTCTACTTCTTTGAAAGCAAGTGAAAAATTTTGCTGAAATTTGTTTGTCATGGGATCAGAATCTTTTCCCCTGGGGCAGCGCTTTGCCTGCTCCATGTCATCAATTACACTCCTCATGTGATAAGGCTGAAGATATGGGAGCAGTAGCACTGGCCGGACCCAATGCCTCTTGCTCTTTGCATTGAACTAACTGGACCAACTTATTATAATTTTGGGAGTCTGAGTCGGTCCCTTTTATGACTACTCCGACTCCTGCAAAATGGGCACCGACTCAGACTCCACAGCCCTGTTAAAGAGCGCCCGTGGCACTTTGTAATGCGCCTGATATCGGGGGGCGTGAGGAAGGCGGGGCGCACTAGAACCGTACGAAGCTATAGATTTATAGCTTCGTTATGACAATTCTAGGCGCATCACAGCTGGAACAGGTAAACCACTTCCAAAGTTACCTGAGCCAGAATTGATGTTTATGTGCTAGAATGCACGTGATTTATGACCCGCAGTAGACCAAGTTCATAAATCAGGCACATTCTACACTAACATAACGTGCATAAAAATTGCCACCTTCACGCCAAAAATCATACATATCGGATATCGCCCAAAGTGTGTAAGTGTCGGGAGATTTCCCAGCTCCTCTATGGTTGTAGGTGATATACCTGATCCTCATACATCACTCCTTCGTGTAAACCGGCTGTGGCACCGCATAACTAAAGACAGCACACAGCAATATTCCCCTATACAGAGAGCTTCTTGCTGTGTGCTGTAGAAGCTTACGTCCATGCAGGGGCTGTAACACGTCTTCTTTGGTGACATGGCCATGGCAAGCGGGAGATCTCAGTTATGCAATGGAAAAGCGAAGATGGGAGAACTAGGAGTTGTAGGACTTCAAGGCAGCTATGTATGAGGTTAGGCACTCGGCCAATCAGAGCACAACTGGCTGGGCCAAAGCAACCACAATATGGAGGTCTCCTAAAGAGCGAGGGATGTTCTAAGCGCAATTGCTTTGAGAATGAACGGAATTCGGAAACAGCAGAGCCTGAAGATGTCACCGTAGACGGGAGATTCATAGGATATCCAAGGTGACAGACCCTGCACTGTGCTCACATACTAATCAGCACCAATGTGTGGCATGCTGGTACTTGTAGTTGTGGAACTACAAGTGGCAGCATGTCACAACACACATGTACTAAGTGTATGGGTGCTGATTAGTACATATGTTAAACATCTGCTGCTGTGGCATTCTGCCGCTTGTAGTTTCACAGCAGCTAATAGTTGTGGAACTACAAGTGCCAGCATGCCACTGCACACATGTACTAAATGTACCTGTTCCGACTTACATACACACAGTCTTTATCAAGTTCGTAACGCAGGGACTGCCTGTATATATAGAGAGCTTCTAACAGCTGCCTAACGGACTATTATATGCTATTTTCTTACCATGTAATTATGTGAATCCCAGCTACTAAGCAACTGAAACTGGGACTGGGCACACTGGGACTTTCATGTGTCATAATGATGCCAAATGTGTAAACTCCTTCCCTTGTATTTCTGAGAACATAAACTGCTGTAAGGTGTAGTATTCCAAAAATGCTGGGGATTTCACAGGCTCGATAGTCTCAGAAACCATTTTCGTTTTACTATTACAACACGCAGCCACTAATGAGGCAATGATTTTTTTCTCTGGGAAAAATAATAAAGATAATAACCTAAAGGTTCTAATAGACTTTAAGGGGTTGTCTCACTACATTGATTTATCTTACCACAGTCCTGTTTTCTCAGTTAATTTTTTTATTTCAGGGGCGTGTTTACTGGCTACTACTGGCCATTGAGCTGCTGGGACACAAAGTCTGTAGCTATAGCAACCAGCGCTGGCAACCTATCAGGAGAGATCAAACAGGTCTGCAGCTATAGAAACATGAGAAGCTGATACAGCCCATACAAGAGGGGATATCTAGGAATAGGTAGGGCACTGATAATGGACACATATTGCAAAGTGACTTGTTTTTGCAAGATCTTTAACATAAAAAGCAATCCTTATAGTGAGACAACACCTTTAAGGCTATGTTCACACGGCTTAAAATTGGACGTATTTCAGTCTGTAATTATGCGCCCGAGCGCGCAAATTATGGCTGGAATACGTCACAGTCATTACGGTGATCCACAGTTCTCATAGAGAACTATGGATTACGTCTCCTCTCCCTGCTCGGCGAATACGCCGAGGGGGGAGATAAGTGACATGTGAATTACTAGCGGCGTATAAGCGCCGCTGGTAATGTAAGTCTATGGGCCGGCCAGGTGCCGGCCCCCTGCTCCCGCCCACACGGCGTAATTGCGGGGCGTAATTACGCCCTGCAAATAAGCCGTGTGAACCTAGCCTAAGAGTTCGTGAAAGTGAAATCTGACACTATGGGTGACTATCTGACGTTGGAAAAAGTAGTGGATTTCAACAAGACTGATTCTGCAGGCCCAGAGCTCAGCTTTCTTTTTACCAGAGCAGTAAAAGAAATGAAAGCTGTGCTCTGATCGGTTGCTATGGGCAACAAGGACAGTCTTTGCAGCTGGTTTTCGGTTTTGAAAACCGGCTGACAAACTTTTTCACGGAATATGAACTTGTCTATGTGAAGGGGGAGGGCTTTTCTCAGCTAATAACGGAGAAAAACCGTCCCCCTGCGGCCATGTGCAAGGCACAAAAACAGGACAAATATCGGTCGGATAAACCGACCCCGGTATTAGTCCTGTGCCGTGTAAACGGCCCGTCTCCTCATTTAAAACACATGAGCGCTCAGTGGTATTTATTGCGCATGGGTGGGTCAAAAGAAACAGCTGCTGGGTAGATGATGGATGTACACACACATACATCTCTATCTGGATCTGTATGGATCAATATTTCGGCTCCCGGAGGTTGTTCAGTTAAGGAAATCTAAAACATGCTCCTAAACTGTAAAATTGTGAGGGGTTTTCCACGCTGAAATTTACCCAACAAGTGTGCAGCCTGGATTGTACGTGCATATTACAGCATATGATACATTTTATCTGACAACCAAACATACCAAAAAAGTTGAATAAATTTAGGGTATGACCACCCGGCATATGTAAAATGCTGGTTGGATTCTGTTCAACAATCGGACGGGATTTTTATCGTCTTTTTGCATGGTTTTGGGGGGACGGTTCTGTTTGCGGATTCGCCCATACCCCATAACCATTGAGTTGCACACCTTTCACCAGAAAACTGGGTGGAAGATTGTGCATGTTCAGGGGCTGTCTACACAGCATGGTTTATTGGTCAAATTATCACACAGTTTGTGGATTTGGAAACCGTCTGAAAACCAACCAGAAACTGTCCCCATGGACCTTAATAGAAAATACGTTCAGATTTTCAGCCGTACGGCTTCCAGCTGCTGCTGTTCCAAAAATCTCTGAACAAGCACAATCTTCTTCCCGGTTTTTGGGCAGAAGATGTGCAATTCAATTGTCATGGGGGTCAGGTGAGTCCGCAAAACTAAACAAAACCATGCAAAAGACGAGAAAATACAGATCAAATTCTTAAACAGAATCCGAGGTGCATTTTACATATGCGGCGGCCGAAAATTCGTTCAGTGCAGTCAATGGAAACGGTTTCTGGTCGGTTTTCAGACTGTTTCCAAATCCGCAAACAGTCTGAAAATCCAACCAATAAACCAGGCCGTGTGGATGGACCCTTAGGGCTTGTTCACATGGAGTTTTCACTCCGTGTTACAAGCGCTTTTTATATCCGTCTCGGGGACCGACAGGACGGATCTAAACAATTAGCAGTGACATTACCACTGCGGTCTATGAGGAACACGCAGCACGCGTTCACATGAAGATCGCCGCTCGTGTGTTTCCATAGCGCAGCTCGGGTCCATCTTTGACATGCAATTCTTTCAAAGATGGATCCCGAGCTGCGCTATGGAAACACACAGCGGCGATCTCTCATGTGAACGGCGCTGCGTGTTCCTCATAGACCGCAGTGGTAATGTCACTGCTAATTGTTTAGATCCGTCTCTGGGTCCGCCCTGTCAGTCCCCGAGACGGATCTAAAAAGCGCTTGTAACACGGAGTAAAAACTCCATGTGAACAAGCCCTTACAGTTCAATAGTCAATTGTAGTATTTGGACTGAAAACCCAAAATATGGTGTAAACAATTCCTGGCAGTCCTCGTTTGTCAGGCGCTCTCAAACATATACTTTATGTGCTCCCACCTTCCATCTTTTCTTAGTTTATGCAAGCTGAAAATTTGTACATAGGAAAAGCAAATGCTCTCATCAGTCACGGCGATATGAATTCTCTATGAATGTGGAGCGTAGGTTTATGTATAAATAAAAGATGCATCACTATAAAATTAATCAACTTGTAATTCAGGATTGTGTGAACTAGAAGGCATCTCCTGTGGGCTCTCATGGCAGCCATATTGGTTATTACGTTATGGATATACCTATGAAGTGCCTGAACAACCTAAGGAACATCTTAAAGGTCTGAAATAGTTAAGGAACTTCTATAAGGGCCAGTTATCAGGCAAACAAAAACAATTCCATCCTGATCACTGTCCTATGTAAAATGCTTGGAAACTACCTGAAAAAATGAATAATAAAAGCACAATAGTCAGATAAACACATTGACCAAAAGAACTGAACAGCCAGTTAAGAACAATCATTCACCCGTTTTTTTCCCTTAAAATTTACATATGCAAATACTCCTGTTCTATCATCATAACCCTATATATCACAGAGCTCAGCTTCTCTCCCTCTATCACATCACAGAGCTCAGCTTCTCTCCCTCTATCACATCACAGAGCTCAGCTTCTCTCCCTCTATCACATCACAGAGCTCAGCTTCTCTCCCTCTATCACATCACAGAGCTCAGCTTCTCTCTTCCTCAATATCATTTTTTCACAAGAGCTCAGCTATTCTCCTCTATCATAAAACCCTTATATCAGAGCTCAGCTTCTCTCCCTCTATCATAAATACCCCTATCATATCACAGATCTCAGCTTCTCTCTCCACCACCCTATAACCCTACATATCCCAGAGCTCAGCTTCTCTCCCTCTATCATATAACCCTATATATCACAGAGCTCAGTTTCTCTTCCCGCTATCACATAACCCTATATATCACAGAGCTCAGCTTCTCTCCCTCTATACTATAACCCTACATATCACAGAGCTCAGCTTCTCTCCCTCTATCATATAACCCTATATATCACAGAGCTCAGCTTCTCTCCCTCTATCATATAACCCTACATATCACAGAGCTCAGCTCCTCTCCTCTATCACATAACACTATATATCACAGAGCTCAGCTTCTCTCCTCTATCATATAACCCTATATAGAAGAACTGACAAAACAAGCAGTCTATAGCAGAAGAAGGATTTCAGACTACCTCTGGAAGTGACCTTCATATAACAGATCATCCGTAACAATTTATACAGAAAAAAATACAGTTTGTTTCTCACACTCCAGCATTCCATAAAAATGCACCCTGAATCGGGAGTTGTTCAGTTTATCCTTAGTATAATGAACTCCCATGTTTATATTTTGAAAAAGGAACTCTCTCTACTCTTTACATAGTATAGGCGCAAAATCAGTTTTATTACGAGAAACATGTGACCATAGTAATCATGTTATTTGATGGAAAGGGGACTGCAAAGTATTAATCAAGGTAAATGTATTACATTACATTATTGTCTTGGTTTCTCACTCTAGGTATATTACAGCTTATAAATTATGGAAACCCCCTTTAAGTCTCCATAATTTATAGGTAAATATCAACCACCACCAAGAACATCTTCACAGCCTTGGTCTCATGGTTTCGACAGTACACCGCGCTGGTTCCGAAGAACACAGTGCCACGAGTCATGACGTCTGTATCACACACTCACGTAGTCATGTTCACCACACCGTGTGAAGAGATCCCTATCAGTGTTCTTACTTCAAACCACACAACACAACAGATATAGGTATATAATGAAGTAGACATCCTAGACCAAAGCCACAGCTCTGTACACGCAAAACACTTCACTGTACACGAGGCGAAAATAACCCATCAATAGACCTAAACACAAAAGGGCCAGGAAGCCGAGATGCGAGGCGCTGTGTGACGGCTTCTCATGCTCACGAGCAGCTATGTCTTTCCCTGAGCCCGTCTGTGACATGATAGACCAGCTCAATTGTGGTAGTTTTTTTTTATTTTTTTTTTTTATGCGTTATATAAAAAGGTAGAAACCAAAATAAGTTTTAGGCTCAGTGCACACAGCATATGACAAAATACTTGGAAAGCCGACGGTATTTTGCCATTTGCAGGACCACGGTTTTTGCCACCGATTTGCGCAAACACTGCAATGGGTTTAGTTTTTGCATTGAGTACCCGTTGAAAGTCGGGGTCGGCTTAAACAGTTTTGATCAAAACATGTGAACTAAGAATCTCAAAGTTTTTTTCATGTATTGTAGATAGCATAAATGCTTTTTAAGAGATTTCCATGTTTTGCTTGATAGCTGTTTTAGCGGATGGTGTGCTACTGGTATTGGAATGTGTGTATATATACCGCAACCATGCCAGTGCGCACCTGTGTTCACATTGTGTTTTTTTGTGCAGAACCATACGTTGCATTTGGCATATATTGCTTTTCACTTATTTAGGGAGGAGTGGATGCCTCCATTTTGGTCTCTTGCACCCCGCCCACCTCCACAGGTTGCTAGATCAGTGCAGTATGCTTATGAAGCTTTTGCCTTTTTCTATCTGGATTATGGAGGTCTGAGGACCCAAATGAGAAGTCTAAATTGGACTCAAATGAGAGGTAATAATAGAGTAGGACCACCCGCTTTGAGATCCCGCTGAAAGTCGGAGGTGGCTTAAACAGTTTTGATCAAAACATGTGAACTAAGAATCTCAAAGTTTTTTTCATGTATTGTAGTTTTTGCCGTCAGCCCATACAAACCGCGGACTCCAGCGGAATATGCAGCATGTTGCATATTCCACCAGATTTCTAACATGGCGGTTGAAAACCCGTGCTGTTTAGACTACTTCACAGCTTTTTCATTGCCGTCTATGCAGTACAAGGTACTCATTTATGAGCCTGGTATTGTTTTGGTAGCTCCCACCGCAGTTGGGCCTACGGTACAACCCATGGACGACAATTTATTTGCTACTCTGTTTCCCCGAAAATAAGACAGCGTCTGATATTAATTTTTGCTCCTGAAGATGCACTATGTCTTATTTTCAAGGGATATCTTATTTTTCCACAAATAAATTATAGCATGCTATAGTGTGTGGTGTGTGTGTGGATATATATATATATATATATAATATATATATATATATATATATATATATATATATATATATAAATTATATAATATCAAAGTTTAGAGTCACAAACCATAGGATATACGTATGTAAAGGACATTTTATGGAAGCTGCAGTGACTTATCTCAAAGGATGGCAAATGTGACATGCTGGGACTTGTAGAACTAGAAGTCTCAGCATGCCCCATCAGCCATCCTGTGAGATGTGTGTGTGTCAGTATCATTGCTCTGTTCTCCCCCCTCCCCCATCCCTCACTTACTTGTACACTTTCTGTCTCCTGTCCTGGGATGTTCGGGACCTGTGGTGACATCACAGTCACATGACCTCCCTGCACAGGGCCTTCAACACTCTGCTACAACAGTATGTCCCAGGGCCGTTTCTCGGGCTGATAAGGGCTTGGGAACACCTGCCCCCCCCCCCCACCTTTCTCTCTGCCCACCCTTAGGGATGGCCCTGTATATGGGGAGCTGCAGCAATGATTTCCGCTATGTCTTATTTTCGGGGGGTGCCTTATATTAGGAAATTCAACAAAATCTCTGCTATGTCTTACTTTCGGGGGTGTCTTATTTTCAGGGAAACACGGGTAATACTACATTCACATTTCATGTAATACCTTACTACCCCTGCAGGTGGTCGCTGTAAAGGAAACGTGCGACTTGCCGAAACTTCACCAAACAGCTGTTTATGAGGGTTTCAGTTGTCAGACGAGCAGCAATAAACTGGTCGCCAGGTTGTTTTCTTTTTGAAAGGGGGGTTGTCAAGATAAGACATCCCCTTGAAGGGGGAACTCCACTTTAGAGAAGGTAAAAGCTAGGGTTCCCGGGAAGTATTTCTCATGGGGTCACAAGAGCTCAGTCAGCAGGTGGTGAAAAATATTGGTTCTGTAATTTGGAGTTTGGGAACATTTTAAAGGGTTATTTATGGGGCTGTGAACATGGGTTATGAGGACACACAGGGGGTGGAGCAGCTTTTGGTCTTCAGGGTTCTCCTGGAAACCCACACATTCTAGTTGCAACTCTTCATAGAATCTTAAAGGGTTATTATACCCATCTGAATATTTACGCTAGATTGATAAGCTATGCCATAAATGTCTGATAGGATCTGTACCTAGTTCAAGAACAGGCCATCGAAAGTCAATGTGCAGAACGGAGAGGTGGCATGAGGTGACATGGCTGTACTCAGAACTCCCACTGAAGTGAATGGAGAATGCTGTGCAAGCACAGCCACCTTCTCGTTTTCCATTAAGACTTTTGGGGCCTGTTCTTTAAATAGACATTTATGCCAGATCCTATGAATACGCCAGAAATGTTTCAGATGGGAACATCCCCTAAAAGGGTTATTCTCACCATAGACATTGATGGCATATTGCTAGATGTCTAAGAGGAGAAGGTTCCACATCTGGGACCCAAAACTATTTTGAGAACAAGCCCCAAAACGTCTCAGATTTGAAGGGAGAGGTGGTCAGGACTCTGAAATCAATGGGAGTTCCAAGTACAGAGAATCCCGACCACCTCAATGTTCAAGTCGGTGAGGTTTTAAGCTCGTTCTTGAGATATGTGCAGGTTCCACCTCTGGGACCTGCACCCATCAGGCATTGATGACATATCCTAGCGATATGCCATTAATGCCTATAGTGAGAGAACCCCTTTAAAGGGAACCTGTCAGGTGGTTTATGCTTCCCTATCTGAGAGCAGGATGTGATAGAGGGAGAGAAGTTGAGCTTTGATATATAAGGTTATATGATAGAGGAGAGAAGCTGAGCTCTGTGATGTATAGTGTTATATATCACAGAGCTCAGCTTCTCTTCTGCTCTACCATATAACCCTAAATATCACAGAGCTCAGCTTCTCTCTCCTCTACCATGTACCCCTAAATATCACAGAGCTCAGCTTCTCTCCTCTACCATGTAACCCTAAATATCACAGAGCTCAGCTTCTCTCTCCTCTACCATGTAACCCTAAATATCACAGAGCTCAGCTTCTCTCTCCTCTACCATGTAACCCTAAATATCACAGAGCTCAGCTTCTCTCTCCTCTACCATGTAACCCTAAATATCACAGAGCTCAGCTTCTCTCTCCTCTACCATGTAACCCTATATATCACAGAGCTCAGCTTCTCTCTCCTCTACCATGTAACCCTATATATCACAGAGCTCAGCTTCTCTCTCCTCTACCATGTAACCCTATATATCACAGAGCTCAGCTTCTCTCTCCTCTACCATGTAACCCTATATATCACAGAGCTCAGCTTCTCTCTCCTCTACCATGTAAGCCAAGATATCACAGAGCTCAGCTTCTCTCTCCTCTACCTTGTAAGCCTTTAGATCACAGAGCTCAGCTTCTCTCTCCTCTACCATGTAACCCTATATATCACAGAGCTCAGCTCTCTCTCCTCTACCATGTAACCCTATATATCACAGAGCTCAGCTTCTTCCTCTCCTCTACCATTAACCCTATATATCACAGAGTCAGCTTTTCTCTCCTCTACAATGATAAAAACCCTTATTAGTAATCACAGAGCTCAGCTTCTCTCCTCTCTACCATTAACCCTATATATCACAGAGCTCAGCTTCTCTCTCTCTCTACCATTAACCCTATATATCACAGAGCTCAGCTCTCTCTCTCTACCATGTAACCCTATATATCACAGAGCTCAGCTTCTCTCTCTCTACCATATAACCCTATATATCACAGAGCTCAGCTTCTCTCTGCTCTACCATGTAACCCTATATATCACAGAGCTCAGCTTCTCTCCTGCTCTACCATGTAACCCTATATATCACAGAGCTCAGCTTCTCTCCTGCTCTACCATGTAACCCTATATATCACAGAGCTCAGCTTCTCTCCTGCTCTACCATGTAACCCTATATATCACAGAGCTCAGCTTCTCTCTCCTGCTCTACCATATAACCCTATATATCACAGAGCTCAGCTTCTCTCTCTCTACCATATAACCCTATATATCACAGAGCTCAGCTTCTCTCCTGCTCTACCATGTAACCCTATATATCACAGAGCTCAGCTTCTCTCCTGCTCTACCATGTAACCCTATATATCACAGAGCTCAGCTTCTCTCCTGCTCTACCATGTAACCCTATTATATCACAGAGCTCAGTCTCTCTCTCTACATGTACCCATAATCACACAGCTTCTCTCCTCTACCATGTAACCGCTATTTTTAATAACACAGAGCTCAGTCTTCTCTCCATGCTTCTAGCCCAATGTAACCCTATATATCACAGAGCTCAGCTTCTCTCTGCTCTACCATGTAACCCTATATATCACAGAGCTCAGCTTCTCTCCTGCTCTACCATGTAACCCTATATATCACAGAGCTCAGCTTCTCTCTCCTACCATGAACCTATATATCACAGAGCTCAGCTTCCCCTCTACCATGTAACCCTATATATCACAGAGCTCAGCTTCTCTCTCCTCTACCATGTAACCCTATATATCACAGAGCTCAGCTTCTCTCTCCTCTACCATGTAACCCTATATATCACAGAGCTCAGCTTCTCTCTCCTCTACCATGTAACCCTATATATCACAGAGCTCAGCTTCTCTCTCCTCTACCATGTAACCCTATATATCACAAGCTCAGCTCTCCTCCTTACAGTAACCTATATATACAGACTCAGCTTCTCTCTCCTCTACCATTAACCCTATATATCACAGAGCTCAGCTTCTCTCACCTCTACCATATATAAACCCTTTATTTTAACCCATAATCACAGAGCTCAGCTTCTCTCTCCTCTACCATATAACCCTATATAACACAGAGCTCAGCTTCTCTCTTCTCTACCATATAACCCTATATATCACAGAGCTCAGCTTCTCTCTCCTCTACCATATAACCCTATATATATCAGAGCTCAGCTTCTCTCCTCTGTCATATAACCCTATATATCAAGGTGCAGTTGATAGGCCAAAAGATGTGTGAGAAGGTTTTCATAAGATTAGAAAAGCATGGCTACTTCCTTCTCAACACAGTGCCACAGCTGCCCACAGGGAGTGCATGGTATTACAGTTCAGGTCAACGGAGATAAGCTAAGATACCAGACGCCAGCAATAGATAGGTGTGAAGCGGATCCCGGAAGAACGCAGCCATGTTTTTCCAATTCTGGACCAGCCCTTTAAGGGGGCATAAAGGCCTTCACATTTTGATTTCCTACCCCTAGGACAGGCTGTCAATAATTGACAACTTAGGTTCAACTTCCAGGACCACTGCGGTCATACACCAATCAGTGGCTGGCCTACACAGCTATTACCATCAAACACAACGGGCTTAATTTATTAAAACCAACAGCAAGACAGAGTTTGTTGCCCATGGCAACCAGAGTTCAGCTTTTATCGTTACCTGTTCTGGAAAAGTGGCCTTCTGATAGGTTGCTATGGGTAACAAGACTGATGTTTATTGAATGAGGCTAGTTTTTGTCTTTTCAGCTGTAGCAAAATTACGACGCTCAATATTCCCTGACAGCAAAACCGTGTGCCCCAAACATCGGCATTTTCAATTCTGTCAAGAGTCACGAACTAGCTATTAAGTGGTTCCCCCAGCATAGATTTTGAGGACAGATCACTAGGATATTCCAGGAAAGTCTGATAGATGCGGGTCCCAGAGGTGGAACCCACATCGATCTCTGGAACAGGCCCCTTACTCCCTCAAGCCGAACGCCTGAAAAGTAGTTAATGACAAGAACATTTTTTCTGTTTTTGCCTCCTTGCGTTTCAACAGTTGTAACTTTTTATTTTTTCAATGACGCAGTTGTATGAGGCCTCGTTATTCGAGACAAGTTGTACTTTATGGGGGAATCGTTAAGTTCACTTATAAATTATCGCAGAATGTTTTTTTTTACACCATTAACATTTCACACTTAATAACTAGGTAGATTAATTCCACAGGCTATTGCAGTCGTGTGGATACCAAATATGTGTAGGTTTTTTTTGTGTGTGTAATTTATGCACAATTATTTTTTATTTTATTTTGTTTACACTTTTTTTTTTTTAAATCCCATGAAGGGAGAACTGTTTTAATTTATTTTTTTTCTTCCCCACTTAGTAACGTATTAGCATATTTATATATGCTAATACATTACAATCTGTGTAGGTCTGACAAAGGCAATGATCAGGACAGCACACAGTCTGCCCTAATCACTGGCTTGTCACACAGACAGCTCGGGGGCCACTCTAGGTCCCCAGGGCTGACTGTGCAGCCGTTCCCCGGGCTCTGTCGGGTCACTGGGCGTTCCGATCACCCGACAGAGCAGGGAAACCCTTTTATTGCCCTGCGGTGACTATCCGCGGCAATCAAAGGGTTAAAGCCCCAGGGAGCAGTGTCCCCCGTTCCCCGCATGAGCTGCGCTGGGATCAGGGCTGTGTAGCACAGCCCCAATCTCAGCGCTGCTGCGGCACCGGTTGCCGCAAACTCCGATGTCTGCAGCGACGCCAAAAGACGTCGCTGTAAACCAGGCATCCTCAAATTGCGGCCCTCCAGCTATTGGGAAACTACAACTCCCATCATTCCCACTGTTATAGATTATATAAATTCATGATGGGCGTTGTAGTTTCCCAACAGCTGGAGGGCCGCAGTTTGAGGATGCCTGCTGTAAACAAACGACCTGAAATGCCCGTCATCAAAAGATGGTGGGCGGTCATTAAGGAGTTAAAGTTACAGAGCAGAAAGAAGAGCCGGTCGTGTTTGCGCATGACTGTCCGAGTACAGCCAAACACAAACGCTCACCTCCCATAGAACAGAATGAAGAGTTGTGTGCAAGAGCTACTGGCTCCCCGTTCTGCTTGATAACTTTCAGGGGCCCGTTCCTGAGATAGGTGTGGGTTCTAGAGGTGGGATCCTCATCTATCAGACTCATAGACTATGGTCGGCACAACCCTTTTATAATACTCTTCTGCAGATAATCCAACGGTTAAATACTGATCATGCCAATAAAATCCCAAAGAAAACATCCTGCAGATTTAAAAATCTGTATTGTAAGTTAACGTCCACATGGAAAAGTTCGTCCAGTTGGGAAAGAGATCTGTATAACCCTATCCCGCGGGCTTATCCTATAATCTGCCGTGGATTTATGGAGCAAAAATCTGTGTGGAAAATCCACATCGAATCAGTCTTGTCTACACAGCACTGGATTTTGGTCAGTTTTCAATGGATTCTTTATTTTCAATCTGCTGAAAAGCCGACCGTTCCCTTTGCTATGTAGCCCTCAATAGAAAATCCGTGCTGTAGTCTACACAGTATGGATTTTTTACCAAGGGTTTCCTAAACCTAAACCAGTCTGGCAGAATATAGAACATATATAATCTGCTGGACCGACGTCAGATTCCCGAAGCCTCAATGTACTGGGCCACCAGGAATCAGAAACACGACTGCATTTTTTCTGATGCAGCGCGATCCAGTGATATGAAAATGCAGTCGGATTTTGGCCGGCATTTTCACATTGCTATGTAGACATAGCCTCAAGGGGTATTCACACAGTTTTCTGACGCTTATTTTTGGGTGTATTTTGCGCCGTAATACACCCAAAAATTGTCGTCAAACAATGTTCAAGTACAGCTGCCATGTGAATTCAACGTCGTCGTTCAGACATCGATGATTTTACTTAAGTATTTTTCAGCGCGTACTGCTTGCACTGGGAAATAATTGAGATGTATAGAAGGAAGAAATCTGCCTCAGGCACATCTGCTTCGTTTCCTCATAGAAATTCCGCTGTTGCGCAAGCGAAAATTTCAACAAGTAAAAGAACACATTTTATGTCCTACCCTTAGGATAGGTTCCCACAGGGCGGATCTGCTGCAAATTTTGTAGCAGATTTTTTAATTTTTTTAAATTGACTTCAAATGAGCGAAGGCAAAATCTGCACAAAAATCTGCTGAGAAATCTTCCCAGTGAATTTTGCCTTTTTCCCATTGAAGTCAATGTACAGAAGAAAAATATGTACTAAGATTTGTGATAAACCTAAAATAATCTGCACCAAAATCTGGAGAAGATCTCCCCTGTGTGAACACACCCTAATGATTGATTTTACTGCAAATTTTATACATTGACTACAGTGGAACAAGGTGAAAACTGCAGAAAAGGTTAAAGGGGGTTTTGCCATGAAGTAAAAGTGACGTGGGAAGCTTGCAAATGAAATAAACATTTTCACCATTCTTTATTATCAAAAGCTCTGCACCGTTTTTGTTTTAGCTGCTCCTTTAGTGATCCATTGTTTACAGCTCATCTCCAGGGGATACGACCAGGGCTGAGAGCTCCTCAGTCCTGGTCGCACATGCTCAGACATCACCTCTCCTCTCAGGTAGCTACTGGGTCTTCAAACCCCAGGTGCTGTCACTCTACTCCTGTCCTCCTTAGTAATTAGTCAAACAGTGCAAATAAATAAAAAAGAAACGTCAATGAGGTATGTGCATTGATAAAGAGGAAAAAAAACCAACACCGGTAAGGTTCCTGCAGGTATTTGAACCAAGGACCCTTGTGCCTGGAGGCAAAAACTTTACCTCAGCTACTCACAATGCTTTACATAAACAGACCTTTCTTTGACTACAGAGAGGAAAGGCCTGGTGAGGTCATCCTGCTGGGTCACATGATATGCAATTCAAACAAATCACACACGCCCCCTTCTGAGCACACAGAGCTGAATGCACGAGGTATGAAATGAGATTGTGGCAAAACCCTTTAATCTCCAGATTTTAATACAGAGTTTGCCTGTTCCCAATTAAGGCAATGTGGAAAAATCCGCAATAAATCTGCTGCATATGAACATACCCTAAAACAAAACTTTTCTGCCAGACACAAGACATTTACATGCACTGATTATTCATCCACATAACGAGTAAAGTCTTATCTGTAAATGGAAAAAAATGATCATTTCTTCCATTGGTCACAATGATCGATTTTCTACTGATGAGCGACAGCTCTACAACATAGGGGTAAGTTCACACTGTTTATTCAGTGTTAATTTCAGCACTGAAGCAGCTTGAAATCCACATCTTTTTGGATGTGGATTTTAATTTTTAGACGTGGTTTAGAATTTAGAGGCAGGTTTCAGCCCCACATTCCTCTTCAAGAACTGACATGACAGTTTGCTTCTAACTCCTGAAAAAAATAAATAAAAAGACCGCAACATAGAAAAAAAAGCTGTGTGTGCACGGCGACATTGCCTTTTCACTGAAACAGCATCCAAAACAGACGTGTGAACTATCCCTGTCGCAAGGTTTACACTTTGCAATCAAAAACAACCACACTGCCAATGACCGGATGGCAAAACCATGGCAAGTAATGGTATAAAAAATTGCTGTCCTTCATCCTGACCTGCAAAATAAATAATAAAATCAAAACTATATAAAAAAAAAAATATGCCATGTGAACTGAGGCTTAGGGGTAGTGTATAGTAAAATAGCCAACAAGTATGGGAATTGCCAGGAATAATCTTACAAAAAAAGCCAGCACCATAAGGCCATGTTCACATGGCTTATTTTGAGACGGATTTGGTCCCGTATTCCACGCTGTACTGCGCTCCAATACGGCTGGAATCCGTCCCAGTCATTACGGTAATCCACAGTTTTCATAGAGAACTATGGATTCCGTCTCTTCTCCCCGCTCGCACAATACAGGGCAGAAAGTGACATGCACATTATCCCGGCGGGATACGCACCGTGGATAATAGTTGTCTATGGGGCCGGCGAACTGCCGCCCCCATCCCGCTACATGGCAGCCAGCGTGATTGCGGGGCGAAATCCGTCCCCGCAATTACGTCGGCAATAAGCCTTGTGAACATAGCCTAACTGTGACGTATATTGGAATACAAGTGCAAACTGCTGCAGTCATGAATTATATGGATATCTGATCATGATGTGCAGTTACAGACTGTTCTATAAGAATAAGGGTCCGTCCACACGGCACGGTTTAATCGGTCAGATTTCTAGACGGTTTGCAGATTTTGAAACGTCTGAAAAGCAACAAGAAACCGTCCCCATAGACTTTAAAAGAAAATCCACACTGTCCAGATTTTCAGCTGTCAGCGTCCCGAAAAACTTTGAACATGCACAATCTTTCTCCCGGTTTTCAGGCAAAGGTGTGCAATTCAATAGTTATGGGGGACGGGCGAATCTGCAAACAGAACCATCCTCCAAAACCCTTGAAAAGGTGATAAAATACCATCCGGATTCTTAGGGACGTATAATTCCAAAGCACGGGCCGTAATCGCCGCTAACAATTGACATGTCGATTCTCTCCCCAGGCGTACGATATGATCGTATTGTACGCGCGGGGAGACAATGCGTAATTCATAGCTCTCATAGAGAGCAATGAATTATGGTAACTGCGGCGCACATTACGCCGCGTATAAAGCGCAATACGCGGCGAAATACGGGCGCAATTATTCTCTAAAACAAGCCGTGTGAACATACCCTTATACAGAATCCAACCGTCATTTTACACATGCGGTGTGGACGCATCCTTAGGCTATCATATTTTCGTCAGTTTTAGGATTCTTTAAAAAAAAAAAAAATACTAATAATAATAATAATTCGATGAAAATACGATTTCTTTAAGAGAAAAAAAAGTTACCTGTAGTGTACACAGGTCGGTTTTTTTCCCCCCGATTGTTTTCTGGCACCGGCGGTTTTAGGAACATGTAAAAACCATCGGCGCTAGGCGTCTTTCAGTCAGTGTCCCGTACATTCAATTGTAAAAAGCTAAAACCGACCGTGTTTTTTGAGCAAAACGTGACAAAAACCACGGTCGTGGATCGTTCCACAGTCGTCTATCGGATGGTTTTTGTCTTATGCTGTGTGGATCCAGCCTCCAGTGCAGTTGTGCTCAGGGTGGCCGTCAGTGATACCGGATCCCCATACAGCCAAAGCCTCTGAGCCCCCCACCCATTACCATCATATCAGCATCTTATTTTCTAAATTTGATCAGGGCCCCAAAAGTGCCTCTGGCTGTGTTTTCCGATACAGTGGGTTGAGAGCTCCACTTCTATACCCCAGCCTATAGAGGACTAGAGGAGCACCACTAATCCAGCCTGTGGTATCTGGAGTGACTCAGGATTGCTGGACCTATGTAAACTGACCCTCAAAGGGGTTTCTCCATCACAATAAGTAATTGTATCAGCAGAGGTCTGACATGTAGAATCCTCATGATCACTACAATAAAGGAGCAGCAGTGCCAGAATTGCAGAGCAGCACTTGTCCTTCAGAGCAGCGCTCCCGATTCACTAGAATGGGCCTATGACAATGGATGTGCCCGCTGTGTTTTAGGGATCAGCGGTGCCCCATGAGTCGGTCAGTGATGAGTGGCATGACCACTACAATCTAGAATAAACATACAAAATCCAAGCTGTGACTTATAGTTCTACAATCATCCCCAAGTAGTCCAATAAAAGCAATGATAACAGCACATGTAGATGAGATGCAAATGAGATGGAAATTTAAACGATAGCATCAGCATCAAGCAAACGAGCAACAATGTAGCACCAAAGCCCCAGTAAACAATCGCGGTACAGATGGAGCAGAACTGTTCGCAACAAGATACAACCCGCAGCCGAGTCTGGGCTTCATAAACAAACCTGTGTATGCGCGCTGCCCGTGCGACCAGACGCATCCTCCATCCATGAATAGCCGCCGCCAGCGCCGCCACCACTTCCTACAACACGGGCTGGAATTCCCCAGATGACGTCCGCCAATCAGGCGAGCGCCGCGGAAGCCCGCCCACCTCCAATGACACGCCACTGCCACACTCCATGACCGCCCTCCACATCAATGACACCCTCACATCTACACAACACCCCAATGACGCCCACCTGCCCGCACCAATGACACCCACCTGCAATCCTGATGACACGCCACCCACATCTTCACACACACACACCCATCACCACCACCTGCCACATCCAATGACCCCACCTCCATCACCAATACACGCAACTGCACATCTCTCACACACACACCCCATACACGCCCATCTGTCAGTCACTCCGAAGTCACGCCCCTCACCGGCTGTCGCTCGGCTGTATGGCTGCGAAGACTCTTGCTGCATAAACAGCGCGATATTTTCTGGTCGCATAGGAGATTACAGCGATAGCTCTGTGCAGTGCAGCGAGACGTGTGTGAAAGTGAATGATAATATTATATAAGACCATCTGTGCTGTAGTAAAACCGTCCGGTGGAATATAGAATATGTTGTTTATTCTGCTGGACCACTGTCGGATTCCCGTGCAGCCCATGTACTGGGTCACTGGGAATCGTCGGATTCTGGACGGCTTTTTCACATTGGTTTGTGGTCCCAACCTTCTGCCGCGGTTTTAGGATTTGGTTTTTCAATCGTTTCTGGTCAGACAGTGCAGAGATATATCTACACAGAATAGGTAGCTCTCTCAAATATACATACATACACACACACATATATATATATATGTATACACATATACATATGTATACACACAATATAACATATCTATACATACACACACATATATACACAAGTATAACATAATCATATATATCACCACACATATACTATTATATATACATCAAATATATACACACACATATATATATATATATATATATATATATATAATATATATATATATAATATATATATATATATATATATAACAATGTGTGGAGAGAGAGCAAGTTTGACAGAGGGGGAAAGATAGCTACTTACATATTCTGTGTAGATCAGGGGTGGACAATTAATTTTCCCAAGGAGCCACATGAGAAATTGCCAGAACTCTGTTCTACCCAATACCTATATACTATAGACGCTGGAGTCGATTGCTAAGCTCTTATAAATTGACTTGAGGCCTTAACAACCAGCTTAAAGGCTGTTAGCGACATCACAATGCAGTAAGTTATATGTCCCCCAGGGTAGATAATAGGTCCCCCAGTAGGTATATAGACAGGTTATTGGTTCCCCAGCGGGTATATAGGCAGGTTATAGGTCCCCCTGTAAAGGTTTTTATATGGTAGGTATATAGGTAGGCCCCCTGGTATAATATAGTGTATGGTATATATGTTTCCCCAGTAGGTATATAGACAGGCTATAGGTCCCCCAGCAGGTATATAGGTAGGTTATAGTCCCCCAGTATGTGTATATCGGTAGGTTATAGGTTCCCCAGCAGGTATATAGGCAGGTTATAGGTCCCCAGTACAGGTATACACAGCAGGTATAGGGTTCCCCCAGTAGGTATATATGCAGGTTATAGGTCCCCAGTAGGTATATAGGCAGGTTATAGGTCCCCCAGTAGGTATATAGGCAGGTTATAGGTCCACCCACAGGTATATAGGTCCCCCAGTAGGTATATAAGCAGGTTATATGTCCCACAGCAGGTAGAGAGGGCTAATTAAAAATAAAATAGCTCCCGTTATTCTCCATCTTCTTCCTGTACAGGCGGCATGACACAATCAGGCCATGCAGGCAGCGTGATGACTTTCTCACGCCACCAGTGCTGTGTAGTCTGGTGAACCACAAGCCTGCTTGCGGCTCACTGGAGTACTTTACGGAGTGGAGAGCGGCCTCCCAAAATTACAGAGTGGACTGGAGAGCTGCGCTTGTGCAGTTACTCTTCATTCTGGTCTATGAGTGTTGCAAGCAAAGCCAAACACACTGCACCCCCATAGTCAGAACTTCCTTAGAACAGAATGGAGAGTAAGGGTATGTTCACACAGCGTATTGCAGGCGTATTTTGGCACGTACTGTGTGCGCCGCTATACACCTGAGCTTCAGAAGTACGCGCTGGCCAGTGCATGCTTCTGAAGTGCTCCCACTGACATTCAAGACGGCAGGTAATCGTAGCTCTAAATGAGAGCTATGAATTACCATATTTGCGGGATGTAATTCGGGCGTATTGTAGCGCAATTATGTGCTGAATTACGCCCCGCAAAGACGCTATGTGAACATATCCTAACTGCACAAGTGCGGCTCTCCAGTCAATGCTGTAACTTTTGGGGCCACACCTATCAGACTTTGATGACATATCCATATGCCTCTCAGAGTCTATGGTGGTAAATCACTATTAATGACTAGCAACATTTTTCCATTTTTGCCTCCCTGCTTTTCCGCATTCATTTTTCTTCTTTGTTCAGTGACATGGCTCTATGAGGACCTGATTTATGCAGGAGTAGTTGGATTTTTTTCTCGGGTGTAGTTGGAGAATACGTTTACATTACCGTGTCATTTATTTAAAAAAATATTTGTTTCGTGAATGTAAAAAAAGGTGTAGGACTGTGTGTAATGTATGCACAATTATTTTTCTGATTAAAATTTATTTTAATTTCACTATTTTTTTCACTTTTTTCCTACTAAGGGCTCGTTCACACGGCTGATTTGGGCACTGATTTCACCCGTACTGCGTGCTGTATTTGCGCTGCAGTACGGCTTAAATCCGTCTGTGTCATTACGCTAATCCATAGTTCTCAGAGAATTATTTACGGCGTGTACGCGCCGTGAATAAAGACTGTCTATGTGCCCGGCGAGCTGCCAGCCCCCCACACCACTACACGGCAGCCGGCGTAATTGCGGGGCGAAATCCGTCCCCACAATTACGTCGGGAATAAGCTGTGTGAACTGGCCCTAAGGGTTAACTATTTTCAAACTTTAATATACACTTAAAGGAGTTGTGTCACTTTAGACAATGATGGCATATCACTAGGATCCCGGTTCCAGAGGTGGGACCTGGACCTATCTAGGTCATCAGGGCTGACTGTAAAATTTCCCAAGTTCTATCTGACATTGGGAAACCTAAATGAGCAGAGGAATCCCCTTTGATAATGCCACGGTATGTCATAGTGTCAGTAAGGGCATGTTCACACTGCGCCTTTGGATCCGATTATGGAATTATGTTGGATCCGATAATCGGATCCAAAAATGCTGCAGCAATCGAATCTAAAACAGATCCAACACGTATCCAAACACGCAGCTGCATGTTTAGATGTACAGCAGCACCTTAGGCTATGTTCACACGGCTTATTCTGGGACGTATTTCAGTCCGTAATTCGCGCAGTACGGGCTGAAAAACGTCCCAGTCATTACGGTAATCCACAGTTCTCATAGAGAAATATGGATTACATCTCCTCTCCCCACTCGCACAATACGCCAAGCGGGAAGAGAAGTGACATGTAATTCACGGCATATACGCGCCGTAAATAATGAATGTCTATGGGGCCGGCGGCTGCCGGCCCCCGCTCCCGAGCACACGGCGTAATTGCGGGCGAAATACGTCCCGCAATTAAGCCATGTGAACATAGCCTTAGAGTTTATTATAGGGCTCCTGCTGCGTCTTTTGGACCAAGAATTGTCAATTCTTGGAACGGATCCGAGAGATGCGCATCAGCGATCACTCATGTAAATCACATTGCTATTTATTTTATACATGTTTGGGTCCATCTGGGGTACAATAAACGAACCCAAACACGTATCGAAAAGCGTATTTAAACACAGAGTAAAATTAGACAGTTTAATTGGAGCACAGTTAAAACTGCACCAAAACTGCGCTGTGTGAAAGCACCCTAAGGCCCGGTTCACATGGCTTATTGCCGACGTAATTGCGGGACGGATTTCGCCCCGCTATTACGCCGGCTGCTGTGCAGCGGGGGCGGGGCAGGGGGCCGGCAGCTTGTCGGCCCCATAGACACTTATGATTCACGGTGCTTACACGCCGTAAATAATTGACATGTCACTTATCTCCCCCCGCGGCGGATTTGCTGAGCGGGGAGAGGAGACAGAATCCACAGTTCTCTATGAGAACGGTGGATTACCGTAATGACAGGGACGGATTTCAGCCGTACTGCAGCGCAAATACGGCACGCAGTACGGCTGAAATCCGTGCACAAATCAGCCGTGTGAACGAGGCCTTAGGAGGCAT
This sequence comes from Phyllomedusa bahiana, assembly GCA_025379985.1. Taxonomy (NCBI): domain Eukaryota; kingdom Metazoa; phylum Chordata; class Amphibia; order Anura; family Hylidae; genus Phyllomedusa; species Phyllomedusa bahiana. The sequence goes on from JAODAL010005295.1 coordinate 83,840, forward strand.
GCCGACTGTTAATTACAGCTGATACCTGCCGCTAACAGCAAGGACTGGAGCCAGGGCAGATCCCTGCTGTTTAATCCTTTAGGGCAGTGTTTCTCAACTCCAGTCCTCAAGACCCACCAACAGGCCAAGTTTTCAGGATTTCCTCAGTGTTGCACAGGTGATGTAATTATTGTCCATGCAATCTGTTGGAGATCCTGACACAGGTGATATACAATTATGGTCAGAGCATTTTGTGGGAGATCCTGAAAATAAGACCTGTTGTTGGGGCTTGAGTACTGGAGTTGAGAAACACTGCTTTAGGGTATATTTACACAGCTTATTTTGGGGCGCATTTCGCAGCGTATTGCGCGCCGTACTGCGCTTAATACGCGGGGAAATGGGCTCCATAATTATGGTAATCCATAGCTCTCAGAGAACTATGGATTACGCCTCCTCTCCCTGCTCGTACAAAAACGATCGTATTGTACGCCCGGGGAGATAAGTGAATGTCAATTATTTGCGTGAATACCCGCCCAACCATTCATTCATGGGAGTTAGCCCCCGCACCCCCCCCCCCTCCCCCCCGCACCTCGGAAGTACACGCTGATCAGCGTGAGCTCCCGAAACACACGATGTACTGCGGCGCATACTGTACGCGCCGTAGTACATCGTGTGAACGTACCCATACACGCCACAGAGAAAGCCGCCACACCATCTACGTGAATCAGCAACAACTCCCGCCAGTGATGCCCATCGCACACCGCATCGAGGGGTTGCCATGGTTAGTGGTAGCCTAATAAAGTCCGATCTATTAAAATGTAACATCATTTATCCCATACACTGAAAACAGTAGAAGAATTTTTTTTTTCACATCCCCAGAAAATTAGAATAAAAAGTGATTAAAAAAAAGTCTAAAAGGTACCAATAAAAGATACACTTCAGCCTGCAAAAGAAAAAAAAAAAATTTGAGAATATTTTAATATTTCACCAGTACTATAACATAGCGAAAACCCTACATATTTGTTATCTCTAGAAATTTTCTAACCTGTAGAATACAGATAAACTATTACTTATACCAAAGATTGAACATCTTAAAAACAAACCCCGGCAAAAATGGCGCAATCATGTTTTTTTCACTTTCCAGCCCACTTTGAATTTTTTTTTAGTTTTCCCAATACATTACAGGCAGTCTATAGGTTACAAACAGGATAAGGACTGGAGGTTTGTTCTTTAGTTGAATTTGTATGTAAGTCGTGTAAGACTCACACTCGTCCAGCCGCCATCTTGGACAGTCTCAGGGGGTCTTCAGCTCTGCAGATCGCCACTTTGGTAAGCAGAATGGCACAAATTAACTCTTTCCTACAAGAATGGCACAAAATGACTTCAAGGAAATAGTTTTAAACTGGCCTCAGCCAGCTTTATTTCACCGAGCACAGGGCATAGGTACAGTAGTCACATAAAACCATAAACATAAATCCTCTGGCCACTAACTAAACATAACCAAGTTTAGCCCTCAACTACCAGGGGTCCTTGCCTACTGCACAGCCCCTCCAAAAACCCAGAGTCCTCACCACACTCTCCTAGTTCAGGCCTCTCTCAAGCCTCTGGGGCAAGAGCCCTTCTCTTTGGCTCCTCTGCTACTCCACACTGCCAGGAAGCAACCACGCCTCCTGATCACTTGGAGTATGAGGCCTTTAATAGCTCTCCAGAGACCTACCCAATACCTGGGCTGGACCATGGGGACCTGGAATGTGGGAACAGACACTCACCCATATGCAGTTGTTCCGGGAAAGCCACCCCATAATGGCTGGACATCAGCTGAACTACATACGAGTGACAGCAACCAAATGTTGCCGACTGACAATACCTGGCTTCCCCCACCGAGACCATACCTTCGGTGGCACATTTCAAGCGGGTCTCCTGACATGCACCACCTAGTGGCAGCACCAAGCGACCAACTGTGGTCGCTCTGCCACATATCCCCACCCTTTGATAAAGGCCTCAGGTCTTGATCACCCTGCATAACCTTTCCTCCAAGGTCAAAGCTCTTACCCAGGGCCAACGTCTTCTCTACATTTTCAGGGGCGGAGACAACATCGCTCACGTACAGCTTATCCCATGCACTCGCCCTACAATGGGCAAAAATGAGGTCATAGCCACTTTCCATAGGTGGCACCATGCACACCTGCTCTGGAACATTGAAGTCACCTTCTTCAGCCTGCATGTTGACCTTCACAGAGCTACTACTGACAACCTCAACAATGACAACATTACCTGCCATTTCATTAGTGCCAGAGGACACTCTCCCCTGTTCACACCTCCGTTTACCAGCTCTGTCTAGCAACAGACCTTCTGCAGCAATGTGTGGCGATGTTTCCTGCACATCCCCTGTAACCGTCTCTAAGGGAGAACGCTCAACCTCTATCAGGATCAATCCTTTATCTTGCACACTATCCATTTCACATTGTGCACTGGAGTCAATGGCAGACACATTTATAGAGGAGACATCATTGCTAGCAGACAGGCCATCTTTATGGTTCTCCCGCTCATTCACATTAGTCACCTCACTCACATTTTTAACAGTAGGGGCAGCAGACATCTGGCTGCTAATAGCACCCACCTGTAGGTCGCCATAAACCACAGGATCTACCATCTCTGTGATACTGGTAATATTGTTCCCACATAACTTTTAGGGAAAATTTATAAACCGTCTCAAAACCAGGGACTTCTTTACCATCTGAGGATTCAGATATGCTCACCTGTCCTTCACTAGCACCTGAGCAAACCCTCTTTTTTTCTGGGTCTAGCAGCTTACTTTTTCTGTCACTACCATCACTGCAATCCTTGTGACCACTGTAGTAAAAACCACTGGAAACACCACAACCATTGGAGCCTGTGACCACCGCAGTACCACAGATCCCAGCATGACATATCTCTTCATTCCCTGCAGTGTCACAATCCAGATCACAGATCCCCTTCTCGGTAATACACTGATCAGGTCTGCACACAAAATCTGCCTTGGCACACGTTTTCTTTACACAGGGTTTTTCATCACTCCCATCCGAATATTCACCATCATTACACTGCAGCACTGCCACACTACAGCATCCATTCCCATACTGCAACTGAGACTCTTCACAGAGTGTTTTTTCCCCTTGGTAAATAACTAGCCAATTCACACTCCTAGTCTCCTTATACATGGTAGCAGAGCCCTCATATGCAGGGTTTGCCTTCTCCCTTCCAGGCAATGCACCAGCCGTGTTCACACCAGGCAACTCAATCCCCTTTTCCACAACAGCAGAGTGCACCTGATTGCTACTGGCGACCATATCAGCTCGCAGGGAACTGTATTCACAGCACAACTCTCAGGATTGCAATCAATCCCCAGACATACCTCACCTGCAAACATTGTGCTATTACCAGCCATAACCTCTAGGGGCACACCAGAGCTAATCCCCTCTACTGTTCTGGCTGCAGTCTTTAGCAGTTAGTTCACACACTGCATTTTCTTCATACCTAATTCTGACAGCCATGTCCTTTAGGGACAGAACTGAACTGCTCTCTACTACTGCAATATCTGCAGCACCAGTAGTCGCTTGTTCACACACAGCAGTAGCTGGCGCTTGCTTTGTGATAGCGCTAACCACCCCCTGATAAGGATGTATTACCAGGACAAGGATCAAAGTCATATTTGTCCCATTAGTAACATTTTCGATAGGCACAGTATTCATAACACTGAAAATAACAGTGGGGTTACCATCTGCCACCGGCAAAACCCGCAGGTAAAAACACTGAGTATCAGAATTTTTTCAAGTCCCCTTTCTGGGCTCACTGTCCCCAGGACTCTTCTCAAGGCCCCGGCAGTGTGTTTGGGCCTCCTTTTTCCCCCCTGGAACCCAAAAAATTTCCCGGGGCTTGATGGCAGTCCAAAATATGTGCCATAAAAAACTGGAAAGGGGCCCTTTCCCGGTATGGGGTTGGGAGCTTGGACCTTTCTGACTGCGGTCCGCCTCCCGGGTTTTAGTGTTAGTCTCCAACCCCTCCCGGAGGGCAGAGGGGAAAAATTTCCTCCATGATGAAGGTGGTGCCCATGGCAAAGGCAGATGTGTTCCCTCGTAACTTATGCCCCCCGAAAAAGGACTCCTTTGGTGGACGACACGGCCCCCCCTAGTCACAGGACTCCGTCAAAACAGTCGTCAGGTTGTTGCCGTAGCAATGGCTTTTTTCCCCTTTTGGCTTTTCATTCCCCCAGCACACAAAACAGTCCTTGTTTAAACCCAGACATGCTGAATCTCCATTTCAGTTTGGGGTGTCTTTGTGTTTGTGGGCAAACCACAGTACCCCTTGGGGTTTTGCCGTTTGATAGGGCGCCAGGAATTGCCCCCTGCTCGGTGGGGCCCTCACTTAATCCACCCCCTCAAAACGCGAGGAAGCCCCCAACATTTCCCCTGCGGTCATCTTCCACTTGCTCTTTTCACAGCACGTAGGCTCTAAATCATCCCGAGCAGTTGCCCTTAGTGGGAAAAGCCTCCTTTTTTGGTATTCAGCTGTGCCTGGAGCCCAGATTGCACACTCGGTGCTCTGCTTCTGCTGGGCCCAAAACTTGTTATCTCCCGTGGGGCTTTGCCTCCCCAAGGTATTTAGCCAGTCCTCCATGGCCAACGAGCAGTAACACAGTCTTTTGAAACAGCAACAAAAATTGGCTTCCCGGCCCCTTTAAAAAAAATTCTCTGCACAATGCAGCAAGTCCCTTTCATTTTTCTCCCTTGTAATATCAAGCCAAAAAGTGCTAAGTCTGTCCAAATGCCTTTTGCAAAGCCTCCACCATATGTAAGACTCACACTCGTCCAGTCGCCATCTTGGACAGTCTCAGGGAGTCTTCAGCTCTGTGGATGGCCGTTTTGGTAAGCAGAATGGCACAAATTGACTTCAAGGAAATAGTTTTAAACTGGCCTCAGTCAGCTTTATTTCACCGAGCACAGGGCATAGGTACAGTAGTCACATAAACAAAACCATAAACATAAATCCTCAGCCGTCTGGCCACTAACTAAACATAACCAAGTTTAGCCCTCAACTACCAAAGGTCTGTGCCTAGTGCACAGCCCCTCCAAAAACCCAGAGTCCTGACCACACTCTCCTAGTTCAGGCCTCTCTCAAGCCTCTCTCCTTGGCTCCTCTGCTACTCCACACTGCCAGGAAACAACCACGCCCCCTAATCACCTGGAGTATGAGGCCTTTAATAGATCTTCAGAGACCTACCCAATACCTGGGCTGGACCATGGGGACTTGGAATGTGGGAACAGCCACCCACCCATCTGCAGCTGTCCCGGGAAAGCCATCCCATAATGGCTGGACATCAGCCGTACTACATACGAGCGTCAGCAACCTAATGTTGCTGACTGACAACACCTGGCTTCCCCCACCGAGACCATACCCTCGGTGGCACATTTCAAGCACATCTCCTGACGTACACCACCTCGTGGCAGCACTAAGCGACCAACCATGGTGGCTCTGCCACAGTCGGGACAAGTACATTCATTAAATTTAACTCCAGCAAACAACCTTTTTTTAGTTCCGGATAGTGCAAGGAAGGGTTAACACCCCTTTTTACATTTGTTTTGCTGTCTCTGCCCCTACTTATAAAATTGCTCCTCACATCCTATAAAATTCCACCTCACTTGTGCAATTAGTATATTTGTGGCATGCTGGCATTTCTAGTTGTGGAACTACAAGTGCCAACATGCAACACCACATATGTATTTATTGTATGGGTGCTGAATAGTACATATGTTTAAAGTTTGCTGCTGTGGGCATGCTGGCACTTGTAGTTCCACAGCTACTAGCTGCTGTGGAACATGGAACTACAAGTGCCAGCATGCCACAGCAACACATTTTAAACACATATACTATTCAGCACCCATACAATTAGTGCATATGCAGTGTAGCATGCTGGCACTTGTAGTTCCACAATACAAATGCCAGCATGCCACATGTGTGCTAATTGTATGGGTGCTGATAAAATACAGTACTGTATTTTACCATGGAGGCTTCTGGGGAATTGTGGCTGGGAACTAGGAGCAGTAAGAACAGACCTGAAATGTCAAACTACAATGATTATTATTTATTAACATACAATGTCTTCGATACAAAAAGAATACAACAATTTAACTTTATTCTACAGTTCTTGGGAGCATTCGATACAGAAAGCCCATTTTATACAAAAAGGATGGAACTATTTAGTTTTATTCTAAAGTTTCTCGAACCTCATTTAAGACGTACGGCTTAATGGTATTAAGTTTGTACATCCAGTACACTTCTCTTGCAGCTAATTTCTGATGTTGATCCTGTATTTCTGGATCGATCATCTCAATGGGCTGTACCTGACGTATCGGGGTGTTGCTCGACAAAATGTGTATATATACCAACTTTTTGTGGTGGACATCGAAGTGATGGTTATTAATTCTTCTCGACAATTTCATCGATGCAACACTTACATGTAGGATATTTGCAAGCAAATGAACCCCCTAGATTTCCATTGGACCCTGACTAACCTCAACTGTTTTCTGGTACTGTTTCAACTTAGTTGGTGAAACAATATTTTTAATGGTCTGAGCTCTCTATAAAAATTTACGGTCTTATTGGGAGGAATAGTTTAAAGGGGATTTGCCGAGAGATAGATTCTTACCCCTCTCAGCTTAGCCCAGGCAGAATGTCAACAAATCACGCTGAGTCATGAAGCTGCAGGGGAGAGAGGGAGGGGGAGTGAGGAGTGAGGAATCCAAGGGAGCTTCTCAAAACTTAAGTGAAATAATAAACAGTACAACAGTGGATTGTCAATACAGCAAGACAGCCTGAGACTGCACTGTCAGGAGCCTTATTTGCTAAGATGTTATGTAAACAACTCACCGAGCTGAAAGAGAGAGAGACACACACAGCGGAGAGCACAAAGCTGCATAAGGGATCTTGTGACATGTACACTGAAATAAAAAAAACTATAACTTGTGGATTCTATATACAAAAGAGAAAACACTACACGCAGTTGGGAAAACTTCTTCATGTTCTCTGTCATCCAGATAAAGCAGGTATCTAATCACTCTACAAAATAGTTTATTCTGTATACAAAAGAAAAATATTGCTACCCGGTGCCTTAAAAACCTCTGCAGCTCCAGTTCATCAGAAAAGTCTCTCTGCGCAAGCCGTCCAGCTCTTTTCAGGTCGTATCTAAATAGACTCTTTGAAGTAACCAAGGATGTAAGGAAGGCTGTAGCTCTCTCAGACTGCAATTTTTGTAATCACATATATTTAGAAAAGTGATTAAAAACCCATTTTGGAGGATCCCACGTCAACATTACATCGTGGCAAAACCCCTTTAAGAACCGGATCTAACTGTAGCACCCTCCAGTGTTTAGCCAACAAATTTATCACGTCTTTATGTTGTGAACTGTAGGTCGTAATTAACTTAGATGGTGCAACGATATTTTTAAGGGTCCTAGCTCTTCTGTATACAATTTGCGGTCTTATAGGGATCAGTGGCTTGAGAACTGGGTCTAACTGTAGCACCTTCCATGTGAACTGTACAGTTCACAACATAAAGAAGTGAGAAATGTGTTGGCTAAACACTGGAAGGTGCTTTAGTTAGATCCAGTTCTCAAACCATATCTCCCGATAAGACCACAAATTGTTCATAGAAAAGCTAGGAACCTTAAAAACAGCATCTGAAAACAGTTGCAATGTCACGTCAAGGGAGGTACAGTGGGCCCTAACTGGAACCCGGCCCACTGTCCCTGCCTACTTGACGAGCTGCCCTAGATGGCAGACCCCAACTGGGCGACAGTCCCTACGCTACTAAGTGCTGGGATGGTCAGGTGGAAGAAATGTAAAACAGTCCGGGTCAGGCCACAAATCAGAAACCAAGAGAATAAATGGAAAACACCCTAAAGGGTCAGAACACGGTCGGGAGAAAGGTACCAAATCAGGAAGAAAGCCGAAGTCAGGAAACGAGCCGAGGTCAGGAAACTGGGAGCAGCAAACTTACAAAACACAGATATAAACGCAGCCAGGAAATATCACAAGCAAAGCCTGGAGATCTCAGTAATGCCTCTAGCATATAACACAAAATATAACAGAGCTCAGCTTCTCTCCTGCTCTATCATATAACCCTATATATCACAGAGCTCAGCTTATCTTCTCTAACATATAACCCTATATATCACGAACTCAGCTTCTCTCCTCTATCATATAACTCTATATATCACAGAGCTCAGCTTTTCTTCTCTATCATATAAAGCTATATATCACAGAGCTCAGCTTCTCTCCTCTATCATATAACCCTATAGGTCACAGAGCTCAGCTTCTCTCCTCTATCATATAATCCTATATATCACAGAGCTCAACTTCTCTTCTCTATCATATAACCCTATATATCACAGATCTCAGCACCTCTCCCTCTATCATATAACCCTATATATCACAGAGCTCAGCTTCTCTCCTCTATCATATAATCCTATATATCACAGAGCTAACTTTCTTCTCTATCATATAACCTATATATCACAGATCTCAGCACCTCTCTCTTATCATATAACCTATATATCACAGAAATCGTTCTCTCCTCTATCACATAACCTATATATCACAGAGCTAAGCTTCCTTTCCTGCTCTTTCATAACCTATATATCACAGACTCGCTTTCTCCTCTTATAACCCTATATGTCATAGAGCTCAGCATATCTCCTCTATCATATAGACCTATATATCACAGAGCTCAGCTCATCTCCTCTATCATATAACCCTATATATCATAGAGCTCAGCTTCTCTCCCTCTATCATATAACCCTTTATATTACAGAGCTCAGCTTATCTCCTCTATAATATAACCCTAAATATCACTAAGCTCAGCTTCTCTCCTCTATCATATAACCCTATATATCACAGAGCTCAGCTCCTCTCCTCTATCATATAAACCCTATATATCACAGAGCTCAGCTTCTCTCCTCTATCATATACCTATTACCAGGCTCAGCTCCTCTTCTTATCATATACCCTTTATTCAAGAGCTCAGTCTCTCCTTATCTTAACTCTATATATACAGAGCTCAGCTCCTCTTACTCTATCATATAACCCTTTATATCACAGAGCTCAGCTCCACTCCTCTATCATATAACTCTATATATCACTGAGCTCAGCTCCTCTTACTCTATCATATAACCCTATATACCACAGAGCTCAGCTTCTCTTCTCTATCATATAACCCTATATACCACGGAGCTCATCTGATAGGAATGTATTCTTTATTAACCCCTTACCGCCGGAGCCAGTTTTGGCCTCTCTGACAGAGCGCCATTTATGAAATCTGACATCTGTCACTTTATGTGAGAATAATATTTTTGACGCTTTAACCTATCCAAGTGATTCAGAGAAGGTATTGTCTTTACACATTGTGCTTTAAGTTAGTAAGAAATTTTGGTCCAAACAATCTTTGTTTATTTGTGAAAAATATTGTGAAAAATGTCCATTTGCCATTTTCAAACTTCAAAAATTTCTGTGTGTAACACAGATAGTTATTCCACTCAAAATAGTTTATAACTAGCATCTACCATATGTCTACTGTAGGTTGGCATCATTTTTTTTAAATGTCTTTCTATTTTTTTATGACATTAGGGGGCCTAGAAATTTAGTAGCAAGTTTTCACAAGAAAATTTGCAATATACATTTTTTTAGGGACCAGTCCAGTTCTTAGGGGGCTTGTATGTTAGATACCCCCATAAATTACTTCACATAAGAAACTACACCCCTTAAATTATTTACAACAGTGTTTAGGAAGTGTGTTAATCCTTTAGGTCTTTCACAGAAATTAAAGCAAAGTGACCAGGGAAATGCAACTTAATATTGATTTCCCAGATTCTGCCGTTTTTAGAGATATCCCATATGTGGCCCTAGTGCGGTCCTTGGCTCAACCACAAGCCTCAGAGTTGGAGGAGCACTTACTGGACTCTGGGGCCTCATTTCCTTTACGAGTTTATTTAGGCACCATTTCAGGTTTGAGGACACCCTAAGGTGCTAAAATGACCCCATATTGGAAACTACACCACTTAAAAAATATATCCAGGGGTGCAGGGAGTATATTGACCCCACAGGTGTTTCAAAAATTATCGTTAGGGTGTGAAAATGAAGACATTTTATTTTACAACAATCTGCAATTTTAGCTGAAAATGTTTAATTTTTACAAGGAATCATGAAAAAAAAAGAATCCCAAATATTTTTATGCAATCTCTTCCAAGGTTCGGCAATACCCTATATATGGATGTAAACTGCTGTTTGGGCGCATGGCAGGGCGTAGAAGGGAGGGAGCGCTATTTGGCTTTTGGAAGGCAGATTTTGGTGGGGCCATGTCACATTTGCAAAGCCCCCAAAGTACTAGAACAGGTGAAACCTTCCAGAAGTCGCCCAATTTTGGATTCAACACCCCTCATGGATCTCAGCTAGGGGTTTATTATGCATTTTAGGCACACAGGTGTTCCATAGATTTTTTTAGCATCGGGCCATGAAAATGGGGGGAAAAAATGCAGTTCCATCATTGTTTTTGGGCTTCATTTTTACAGCGTTCACCGTGCAGTGTAAATGACTAGATAACTTTACTATGCAGGTTGGTAGAATTACAAGGATATAAATTTTATATAGTTTTTTATGTTTTATTACTTTTACAAAATAGAAATGAGTTTATAAAAAATTGTGTTTTATGTCGTCATAGTCTGACAGCCATAACTTTTTTTATTTTTCTGTATATGGAGCTGATTATGGGATTGTTTTTGTTGGATGATTTAAGGTTTTTATTAGTACCATTATGGGGTGAAAATGACGTTTGGATCACTTTTTATTAAGGTTTTTGTGAGGCGTTTTGAACAAAATACAGCAATCATGGTAGTGTTTTTTATTTTTTACAGCTTTCAGGTCGATAAAATTACAGCGATACCCAATTTGTATTTTTTTATTTTCACTGCTTTTACACAATAAAAACACTTTTAATCAAAAGGGAAAACATGTTTTTGCATCACCATAGTCTGAAAGAAATAACTTTTTTATTTTTTTGTCTATGGAGATGTGTAGGAGCTACAATTATGGTGATACACAATTTATATAGTTTTTTTTATGTTGTAACACTTTAAAAAAAGTGTTTTTATTGTGTAAAACCATATTTATGCATCTCTATCTTCTGATAGCCATAACTTTTTTATTTTTCCGTGTAGGGTTTTTTTTTTTGCGGGATGAACTGACGTTTTAATTGCCCCTACTTGGGTGTTTACATGAATATTTGATCGCTTTGTATTCCATTTTATGTGCTGCAGGATAAACAAAAATTCTGTGATTGTTTTTTTATTTACGGTGCTCATCGTGCAGGGTAATTAACATGACAGATTTATAGGGCAGGTTATTACACATGCGGCGATACCAAATATGATTTATTTATTTTTGATCTTTTTGTAGACAATTGGTGTTTGTAAAGGAGAAAAGGGCGGTGTACGTGTTTTTTTTTTTCAGTGTTTGTGTTTTACTGTGTTTTTACTGTTTCACCTTTTTTTTCCAATTTTCCCATAGGGGATTTGTATCAATGGTTTTTACATCACTGATACAATACAGATCAGTACACAGCATTGTTGCTGTATACTTGTCTCTGTGCCAATTGTCAGTCGCAATGCCTGGAAATGCCCACAATGCATGGCAGGCATGGTGACATCACAGACAGCCTGAAAGGGTTTATTATAACACTCCCAGGCTGTCAGGCACAGACATGGCAGCCGCGCTGGTGCTGCACCAATTACAGACAGGAGGAGCTCACTACTCCTGTCTGTACCTTAGCTGTGGTGATCATGATAGATTGCGACAGCTAAGAGTTAATCATGAGGATAGCAGTAATATACCGCTGGTCCCATGTCGCGATCATGCAGGGCTCGCTTGTAAGCCCCCACGATCGCCAGGACATACCCATACGTCTATTTGCAGGAACGCACTTCTCGCTAGGATGTATGGGTACGTCCAATGTCGGGAAGGGGTTAAATTATGACTCTAATATGCATCCATTTGTTTATAATGAAAAAATTAGCAGCATTATGCACATGGCACGTATTGTCAGGCAGATGTACTTGCTTTGCACACTAGGTACACAGGTATTTTGATTCCTGCTTTTTCTGCATGTCACAACAATGTATCATGAACGTGTCAAAGAAAAAATGTATGTAAGAAAGACATGGAAAACGCATGTAATTTATCTGTGTAATTCCCTTTTCTGTGTCCTTTATGCACTGTGTAAACATAGTTTTAACCAGTTCCTCACTTAGCCCTTTACCCTCCTTCCTGAACTCACTCATTTTTATTGTCATTAGTAGTGTTGAGCGATTACGTTGGCTATTAACATCGGGCGATAGTCGGCCACCATCGATAAGGTTTTTCGATAGTGAGCAGTCGATTATGAGCGATGACCATTAAAGTCTATGGGAGAGCAACAACACCTTCATTCTTCCACCCAAACAGGGCTGGAGAAGCTGGAATTAACATCCACAACAGTCAAATGGATACCTGCTACATCTTAGGCAACACACTTAGGTTATAAAAGTCACAGAAAAAAAGTCACAGACCATTCACTATCCCTGTCTTGTACCACAGCCTGACCCTTAAACCTGCATCACCCACAAATTAAAAAGTGCCAGAAGGCAGTATGAAAATGAACCATCATTTTACTTGAACTGGACATTGAATATCCCTGTCCTGGAACGCAGCATGAGCCCCAAACCTGCATGACCCCCACATTTAAAAAGTGCTGGAAAAAGGAGTCTTTCAACCACCATTTTAGTTTCACTGGACATTGACTATACCTGTCCTGGGCCACAGCATGAGCCCCAAACCTGCATGACCCCCACATTTAAAAAGTGCCGGAAAAAGGAGTCTTTCAACCACCATTTTAGTTTCACTGGACATTGACTATACCTGTCCTGGGCCACAGCATGACCCAGGGCCGGAGTTACAGTGGGTGCGGTGAGAGACCAGGCTGGCGTCCGTCCATCTATTAACACGCAGGTTAAAATTCCTGATGAGCAGCAAACAAAAACTGTCGTGCTGAAGCAGAGTGCGGAAGCGGAAGTGTGAGAACTCCAGCCTTCCTCTGTCCACACTCATACCTGGGTAGCGCTTGTCCCTCCGTATGAGTGTGGACCAATTGGAAATACTGGTGGTTAATGCTCCTGTTACACCCAGGTGCCCTTTATCTTGGCATTCTTTTTCTCATTTTACTCAACGTGCTGGAGGAAATGGTCTCTGTACTTTGTTCTCTGTCCGTGCTCCATACTCCATGTCCTCTGAATAACCTACATCTGGTCAAGTTTTCCTGTATCTCCCTTGTACAATTCAGAGGAATTTTTTTAACAGCTATTTTGTACATGCAAGTTTTTTAGTACTTTAATTCTAGAAAACACATTTTTAAAATAGGATGGAATCCCACCATGTCTTTGTTTCTCTTTTTTTCATTGTATTAAATGGGTTGTCTCAATAAAGGGATTGATAGCTATGTTAAAGATCTTGCAAAAACAAGTCATTTTGCAATATGTGTCCATTAACAGTGTCCTACCTATTCCTGTTTCTGACAGCACCATCACCCTTGAGCCACTCTAAGAACAAATGTCTGTTAGAAACAACATTTTTTAGAATAGGACCTGTAGTATAGCTGCATGTCACAGCAAAATGCCCCCAAAAATTCAAAGCATGACCCTTGAGCCACTTTGGACAATTGTGAAGAACAAATGTCTGTTAGAAACAACATTTTTTAGAATAGGACCTCTAGTATAGCTGCATGTCACAGCAAAATGCCCCCAAAAATTCAAAGCATGACCCTTGAGCCACTTTGGACAATTGTGAAGAACAAATGTCTGTTAGAAACAACATTTTTTAGAATAGGACCTGTAGTATAGCTGTATGTCTGGCCTGAGACATCGTCAGAAATAATAATACTAGATCAACATCAGATAATCAATCTTACAGATAGACAATTAAGTAGTAGAGAATTACAGATTCTACAGAGGGGCCTTACCTTTGTGCCCACCACCAAGTATAGTGATTTTTCATGGATCAAAGATGTACATCTATTTGTGCGTAAGCTCAAGTGGCATAAATTTTTTAAAATTAAAGATAGGATCGAATGCCAGCAGTTGGGCGTCACGACACAGGATCTGGAAGGCATACGCACTTTAGTGTCCCTTATGGAGGAGGAAGAAATTAGAGAGGGACAAACTAAATTGAAGCTTAAAAGTAGGAGAATGCCCCCGAGTCAGCTGGATACACGTGAAATTGATCTATTTTTGCAAATAGTCTCAAAAGAACTTCGTGATCTTGGCGAACAGAGACTACCATTTCACAATAATCTCAGTAGAGAGGAATTAGAAGCGTTGTCAGCACTGGAACGAGATAAGTCTATAATTATCAAACCCTCTGATAAGGGGGGAAATATAGTCATATTAAATCATGACATGTACAAACAGAGTGTTAACGACCTTCTAAAGGGACAAAAGGTATTACGATATTCTGTCTATGGACCCAACAACAACTTTTACTATGGAATTAGAAAGGATACTCGTGGAGGGTTTAGAGATGGGCCTTATATCTCATACAGAATTCAAATTTATGATGCCTTCTAATCCCCAAATACCGACTTTTTATTCGATCCCTAAGATCCATAAGGGCTGTACCCCACTTAAAGGCAGACCCATAGTCTCAGGTGTGGGATCAATTACGCAAAATGTAGGGATCTACATAGATAATATCTTACGGATTTCGTAATTAACATTGCCATCTTACAAAAGGGATACTTCTGATTTTTTGCGTAGATAGATGGGATTACTGTTAATAAAAGTACTATTGGGTTCTATAGACGTTGAAAGCTATATAGTAATATCCCACACGAAAGAGGATCCAGGCAGTCGAATATTTTTTTGTCCACAAGAAGTAAAAGAATTTCAGGCTCATAATGCCTTTGTCATTAGACTACTTGATTTTTTTACTACGGCATAATTTATTTTGTCTTTTGCAACAAGACCTTCCACCAGCTCAGGGCACTGCAAGGGGGCGCTCTTGCGCTCCCCGCGTATGAAAATTTCTGTTCCGGGGCTGGTGGGAGGCTACCTTGGTATCCCAACCGGGAGATGATCAATGGCCCCCCCAGATATTATTTTGGGGGAGGTACATTGATGACATCATCATTCTCTGGGAGGGTACAAGATGTCATTTTGAGGAGTTTGTTGCACAACTTAAAAAAAACTATCGGTATGCATTTCACATTTAAAATTTCAGGAGAGAGGGTTTACCTTTCCTGGATGTTCTTATCATTAAAGATCGAATGGTAACATTTATACAGATATGTATAGGAAACCTACAGAAAACTAAACAGTTTGTTACATTGGAAAAGTTACAATCCATAACCCTGTAAGAGAGGAATACCGAAAGGTCAATTTCTGAGAGTTAAGAGAAACTGCTCCAGAGATGAGGATTTTAGGAGACAGTCAGGTATGTTGAGAGAGAGATTTCTTAATCGAGGATATCCCACAAAAGTCCTGAAATCAGCCTTTAGGCATGCACAAAAACAAAATAGGACAACTCTATTACAGGGCAAGTCCCAGGCAGATAAAGAGACCAATAGAGCACGTATAGTGCAAACCTTTGATGACAGAAATCTAGAAGTCATCAATATCCTCAAAAAATATTGGGGCATTTTGATGTTGGACCAAGATCTAGAAGGATATCTTCCTCCAACCCCCTCGATAACTTATCGGAGGGGCAGATCTATTAAAGATAGACTGATCCATAGTCACTATACACCAATGCCCCCCAAGGCACTTGGTTAGAAAGGAGACCGATGGGTATGTTCAAATGTGGACAGAGATGTGTAGCCTGTCCATATGTACAACAAACCAATCCTTCACAAGTGCCTCAAATGGAAAACAATTCTTTATCCGTGATTTTGCCAATTGTAGGACAGAAGGAGTGGTTTATATGTGTACATGCCCTGCCCACTCAATTACATTGGAAAAACAAGGAGGGATATTTAAAAGAAGGGTGGGTGAACATCTGGGGGATATACGAAATAGAAGAGACACGCCAGTAGCTCGACATGTGTGGTAACATCATAATGGTGAATGGGAATCTCTGCGCTTTTTGATTTTAGAAGTTGTGAGACCATCCCCCCCAGAGGAGGGGAATGGGATAGACGAATTCTGTGTAAGGAGGCTCAATGGATTTATCGTATGGATTCTGTTCAACCAAAGGGCCTAAATGAGACTTGCAATTTGGTTGCTTTATTGAATAGACTCTATCTTTGGGCCTGTCCACATTGCTTTGCTCAGTTCGCACTCTCCATCGAGGACCACTATTGATTCTTTTCAAGTCTGACCAAAGAACATGTATCAGTATCATATCTTTTAAATTTTTTTTTATATTCATTGATTACCTACAGCTTGATAATCTATGTCAGCTGAGGACAATGAATTTTTGTACCCCGAATGTCTTCATTTGGCCCTGTTTTTAAAGGGGTTGTCTCGCTACAATGATTGGGTTTTAATTTAAAGATCTTTAAAAAACAAGCAGCTTTGCAATATATGTTCATTACAAATGTCCTAACTGATTTGAGCTAGCCCTGTTAGTATTACTACATCAGCTTCTCAAATCTCTATAGTAGCTGAACCTGTTGATCCTTATTTACTGGCTGTCAGGGTCTGAATGACTCATCACCTTTGAAGACAGGTCGGAGCAGAGAGCCCTCCAGCACAGAATGCTTCTGGAGTGGAAGGAGGGGGAGGGAGGACTCTGGCGTCGTGTCCATGCAGCCTGGATTAACCCTTTTTGTCCCTGCTTCCTCCTGCTCTCTCACAGATAGATGTGACAGCAGTGACCCTGTCTGTTACTATAATCATGATATGTCTTTGGAACTGTGACTATACTAATACTGTACAGATCAGGCATGTTAAAACTTTATGCTCTCCTGTATTAGTGAGACATCCTGATTATAGTAACACTAACCTTGTTTTAGCAGGAGATGTTGAGACATGTAAGCTAAAGCAGGGGGATATAGGAAAAACATGCAAACCCCTCTGCTCTATTAGCATACACAGCAGTTCACATTCTCTCTACACTCATAGATCAGCCCTCTCCTGTAACAGACCTAGGCAGGCACACACAGGGGGAACGCGGAGAGCGAGCCCCCCCCCCCCCCCCCCTGTATAGAAGTTAGTAGCTGCCTGTGTGCTGATTGAGGGGGGAGAGGGAGCAGAAGAGAAGACCAAGAAGCACGCCCCTCATTCAACTTACCAGGACACTGAACCCGGCTGAAAGCTCGTAATGAGACAAACCCTTTAAGCCCTTTCAACCTACATGGTTTGCTATATATAATATTTGGGTCTGGGAAATCAATTATAGATGTCCCCCCACATTAGTCTTTTATTACAATATATCATGGCAGATGAGGTGGTGTCAGGAATAAGTACGTTTGCCAAGGGTTGACTCCGTGGCAGTTAGTCAGTATATGTGGTTAGGAGTACATTTGAACTTTAATGCAACCTTATTTATAGGTATGGCGCCGATCCCACGAGCTTGGCATAGATATGGCATTATGTTTCCTCTTGACATGCGCAGTACATTGTTTTGAACAGCCCGGGTTTCCGCGTTTGTTTGTGCCGGCTTTTAGCATATGCGCGGTGTCGTTTCCGGCGATGCTAACCGGAAGCGACAGGTATTTTACTTCCGGACATGCGCAGTTGAACATCCGGAACGCCGGAAAAACCAAGAGCATTGAAATATGCACACATGCTCATGGAAAACCCGGAAACGGGTATAAATCATTTATCATTTATTTTGTAAGCACTGGGGACTTGTTT
Organism: Phyllomedusa bahiana; assembly: GCA_025379985.1. Classification (NCBI taxonomy): domain Eukaryota; kingdom Metazoa; phylum Chordata; class Amphibia; order Anura; family Hylidae; genus Phyllomedusa; species Phyllomedusa bahiana. The sequence goes on from JAODAL010005295.1 coordinate 101,728, forward strand.
ATTATACATTTATGGGCCATTTAAGACATTAAAGGGAGACAGAGACAAATGGTTGCTCTGTATCCCTCTTATCTTGGGTGCCAGCATAAGAGGGAGCGCGGAATTATCGTCTTTATACCTGGCAGCAAATTAAGCTAAGTTAACAATCCACTTATTATCTGAAATGGAAGTACATGTGTTGTAGTATATGCGTTGTATATAGCGTATTCTTTTTCCCCAGTGAGAGAAATTTGGAATCCCCTGATGAACCCTTATAGTGTATGGGGAAACGCGTCGGGGTAGCTGGGATTTAAAGGTGGCTATACACTCATGTAGTGACATTGTCTGTCATAAAGCGGAGCCGCTCTTTATCGGGCGATTACTCCACTGACGGATAGTGCACAGTATGCGTATCATCTAGGTATGTAGTGGTAATATTATAGGGGTTTAGATATTAATATTTTAAAATTTGTCTAGTAAAAATTATGTTTTAACAGGGATTATTATTTGCAGTGATATATTGGTTTAAATCCTTTGTTCATATACAATTTGTAGTATTTCTTATACCTGTCCTGGGCCACAGCATGAGCCCCAAACCTGAAATAAACCCCCACATTTAAAAATTTCCCGGAAAAAGGGAAAGCCCTTTAAACCACCATTTTAGTTTCACGGGAACTGACTTTTAACCTGTCCGGGGCCAAACGCATGCCCCAAAATTTGCTTTAAAACCCCCAGATTTAAAAAGTGGGGGAAAAAAGGGGGTCTTTCAACCAAATTTAGTTTCCTGGACTTTGACTATCCCTTTTCCCCGGGCCAAGAAATGACCCCAAAACCCCTCATGACCCCCACTTTTAAAAAGGCCGGAAAAAAGGGAAATTCTTTCAACCCCATTTTATTTTTTCACGGAAAATTACTATACCTGCCCGGGGCCACAGCAGACCCGGGTCGGGGGTTAAGGGGGTGCGGTAACCCAGGCGGGCCCGTCCGTCACTTTTAACACCGGGTTTTAAAATGCCCTGATGAGCAGCAACGAAAACTGTCGTTTTTGAAGCCAGAGTGCGGAAGCGAAGTGTGGAGAACCCAGCCTTCCCTCAGAAACACAGTCAATACCGGGGAAAGCGCTTGCCCCCCCATATAGTGGGGGCCCAAATTTGAGCTTCACTTAAAATACTGGGGGTTTTAACGCTCCCTGTTACACCCGGGTTGCCCTTTATTTTGGGCCCTTTCCCTTTTCCTCATTTTACTAAACGTGCTGGGGGAAATTGTCCTGTATTTTGTTCCTGCCCCGTGCCCCCATACCCCATGCCCTCTAAATAACCTACATCGGGGTAAAGTTTTTCCTGTACCCCCCTTTGTACAATTCAGGGGGAATTTTTTTTAAAAACTTTTTGTACATGCAATTTTTTTAGAAAATTTAAAAATTCTAAAAACGCTTTTTTAAAATCGGAGGGAAATCCCACCATGTCTTTGTTTTCTCTTTTTTAATGTTTTAAAAATTGGGTTTTCTCAATAAAGGGAAAAAATGAACTTTTGGGGAAATTTGGGAGAAAAAAAAATTGCATAAAAAATAAACTTTTTAAAAAAAAAATTTTTTTAAAAGAGGCCCATTTCTTTTTTGGAGGGGAATGTGAAGTAAAACCACCCAACAAAATCGGTGACCTGGAAATTTGGGGGCCACAAACATCATCAAGTTTCCATGCCTGATTCATCTTAAAGAAAGTCAAACGATCCACTTATCTGTAAACCCGGGATGGGGTTTGTCTGTAATACTCCCCCAACGCCCCCTGAAGGTCCGCTCAGATATACCTGGCTGCGGGGCAGGACAACCCCTTCATGGCGGGGCGACCACTGGGGCCCATTCGTCCTTTTTTTGGATACCCAAAAATTCTATTGGGTCCGGAACACTAAAAAAAACTCGGTGTTGAACGCAGATAGTCGTGCACCAGGGATCTTAAGGGCGGGCTCTGGGTTTTTGTATGTGGGGGCCTGCATTGAAATGCTTGGGTGACGGGGTAAATAAAGATTCCCAAAGGGGTAAACCCAATTGGGTTTTCGGGCCCCTTGCCTCCCTGCTGCCGCTGCTCCCCGCTCCGGCTACTTGGCACTCTACGGGCTGCCCCAACTTTCGTTTGGCGTTTTTCCAACCGTAAACTTTTAAAAACGTAAAGCAACCAACAGAATTCCCCCCATTAAATCAATCAGCAAGGTCCCCATTTCCGCATTTTACCCCTCTATTTGGGTGGGGGAAAAAAAATGCTGATTTTTTGTTTTTCCCGGGGGATCCGGGAGGGGGCCCAAACCCAGAAACTGTTGTTCTTTTTGAGGGCCCTTAATGGAGGACCCATGTTGGAGGAAAGGGACCCTTTCCCAAAGCACCATGGAGAAAAGGGACCCCTTGATTTCCCAAGCCTCTGGGTTGAGGGGCACTAGCAAACTCATCTTCCTCATCTGCCTAAAATTCACCCCCAACCAAATTTCCAAGGCAGGGACGTCGGTGTCTGGGAATCCCCTCCCCCTTTCCCTCTGTTTCCCTTTCCGGGCAAAAAGTTTCAACACAGCCCTGACTTGCCTCAATGTTTCCCCCTGAGAGCTGGGGGCCGCCTTGCACTACTCTGGAACCCTGAACCACGCCTAATGAAGACCGAAAAAATTTGAGAAACGTCGGGCCTTGGGGAAATTTTTTGGGAGGAGAAAGGCTCCGGGGTCTGAAATCGGGTGTCCTCCCCCTCCTCCGTCGCTGGGGGGCCCCCTGATGTTTCAGATTTGCCCAAGGGATCGTTTCCCAAAACAAAAGATCACCACAATGCTCATGCTGACAAGGGAAATCGTCCGCACGGGCCCTTTTTGGTTTCCCTTCAAAACTGCAAGAGGGTGCAGTCTTTTTCACCTCCCCTCCACTCTCAGGGGCCCCAACCCCCCAGGTCCGCAGCACTGCTTGTCGGGCCATGTGTCACTTCGTACTGCTAATGGCATTGCCCCTGCCCCAAAAAATCGCTGGAGCAGGGGAAAGGGTGGAATTCCAGCGTTTTTCCACGTCAAAAAATGAACTTTGACGGGGGGGCCCCGAGCTGACGCGCAACACGGGCCAGGGGGGAAACGAAGCAAGGGGGGCAAAAGGGGGAAAAGTGCGAACTCAGACCTCAAAGCCTATTTCAGCAGGCAGTCCAAACCCTGGGTACTCTTTAGAAATTTCGGGACAAAAAAGGGGTTCCCTTTTGAATGTCCGGGCAAGGGAGGGGCCCGCCTCCCCGACCCTTAAGGGCAGCAAGCAGTTTTTCCGCCCGTTATCGCACACCCCCCCCTTTCCTGGCAAAAGGGTTTCTTGTCCCCCAGCCAGCCTCGGGTCTCTTTGCGGGGGAGCCGTCCAAAAGCCCCTGCCCCTTTTGTTGGACGGTTTTTTCCAAAAGGCAAAATTAATTCAACAGGGCCCGGGGGGTGTCTCGGGAAACGTGATCCCACCAGAGGCCCTTTGGGGGAAAAGAGCCCTGCACCATCCCGGGGCCGGGTTTTTTTAGAGCTTTTCCTTCCCGACCCCTTAGACCACCGTCCCCCCCAGAACATCCACCCCACTCACCCATTGGCTGTCACAGAGATATAGGGGCCTTGGCCATAGCTTACTATCCATGTGTCGGGGTTTGGTTTTTGGATTTTTCCGGACACAGATGCAGACAACGCCTTAAAATTTTTTAGATGACACATGGCGGCCGGGGCAGGGAGGGCCCTTTTTTTTTTTTTTTGGGGCAAAAAAAAATCCCTGCTCCCCATCTGGAAATTGGGGGCAGCGAGGGCCTTTAAATGGCGGAACCCTCTTTTGTCCACCAGAGGGAAAAGGGCCCAACTTTTTAAAAAGGGCCAAAAGCCTGGCAAGCCGACTTTTCAGGGCTTTTGGTTTTGGGGATTTTTTGGGTTTTAAAAGTGTTTTTCTTCTGCTCCCCAAACCCCTGGAAGCCCAGAAGGCGGGTGCCTAGACGGGGCCGCTGAAAACCGGGCGTCAGGTCGTCAAACGGGCCGGAAGGAGGAAGGGGTGGGGAAGGGGTTTTTCGGGTGGTGCGGTGTTTACCCGGGGCAAAGGGTGGGGGCTGAAGCGGAGGCTGACCCCTGATAAAGACTCTGAGAGAAAAATGGGCAGCTGAAACCTTGGTGGTGGCGGGAGGAGGAGGGGGAGACAGAGGGGGTGACAGGGTTTTGGGGCCCGGCGTCGGTCTGGGGCCCTTTTTTTTTCCCTCCATTTTCAACTCATGCATTTTGCCGCATGGACTAGACAATTTTTTTGGGGGTGGTTAACCACTTAAGGTTCTTCCTTTTAATTTTGCCTTACGCAAAGGCGGGAATGACATCGCTGGGGGAATCAGAGGCTTGCTCAAAAAAGGCCCAGGTTTTTAGAGGGCCGGGCCTTTTAGGCGATAAGCCCAGGGGGGCGGGGGTTTTTTCTGACCGTGGCTGGGGAATCCCTATCAGCGGGCTTCTTCGACCCGCCCCCCCCCCTTTATGTGGCGGGACCCTTTTTACATACCCCCTCTTTTTCCTCCTCTCCACTGATAACGCTCGCAAGCAAAATTTTGTGGAAAAAAACCAGGATGGATTCCCCCCCAAAGCGTCAACCCCTCATCATCATCAAAAACAAGGGGACTTGGTCGTCCCCCGACTTTCTGCATCCAGAAGCTGCGGGCTACAAGCAAGGGGAACTGCAAGGCATTGGGCCCACCGCCCCGGGATTTTTGCCGATTTACCGGGCCCTTTCCCTTTACCCCTCTGGGGGCATCAGTAAATGGGGGTCAAACGCAGACTAAAACAAACCTCTTGACTTTTAAAAATGCCTTCTGACCCCAACCGCTTTTGTCATCAAAGAGGGCTTCAGACAATGGATTATCCACATGGTGGGGACAAATTGACATTTTGGGTGCTTCATGTTGGAACCGGATGCTGATGATCTGAAAAAAAAAGACACATTTGTGGCCCCTACAAGGGACGAGGAGGTAAACGGGTAATGCAGGTTGCATTAACCACTGAAGGGCAGTTGGGGGGGGGACGATTCGTTACCCTTTTTATTCCCCAAGGGGCCCCGAAACCCCGCGATGACAGGCCCGACGGGCCCTTTCAACGACGATCTGCTGGCATGCGGTTTTTCGCCCGCACTGGAAGGAGCACCCTTTTTCCCCTACCTCCCAACCCCCCCATGTGCTACCCCCCCTCTTTTCTCGCTTACCAAACCCGCAAAATTTCCCCCTCCAAAGTTCAAATTTTAAAAAATTTGAAAGGTAAGGGGAAAAGTTTTTTGGAAAAATCTTTTATTAAAAGACGGCAAATCAAAGCTATTCTCAAATCCCTCTAAATCAAAACAAAATTGCTGGGTTCAAAATTTAAATGCAAGGTGTCCCATCACAAATCTTTGGGCCCGGGCAAAAGTGCAAAAAAAAAACTTTCGTATGTTTTTTGTATAATACACGGATTTTTGCACCCTTTTAATTCCCCCCCTTGGTGACAAAAGGAAATTTCTGTTTTAAGATTTACGTGGAAAGCTGTTCCCAAAGAACAAAACTTGGGGCGCAAAAGTAAAAAAAAAACGTATCTGTTATTTTTTTGTATAATACACGGTAAATTTTTTTGCACCCTTTTAATTCACCTGTGGTGAATAAAGAATTGGGTGTTTTAAAAATTTACGTGGAAGCTGGGGTCAATGAAAAAGCTGGGGCGCAAAAGTCAAAAAAAAAACTAACTTTAAGTTTTCGAATAATACACGGTATTTTTTTGCCCTTTTTAAATTTTCCCTTTTGGGGACCAAAAAATTGCTGTTTTAAAAAAATTTACGTGGATGCTGCGCCCAAAGAACAAAGCCCCGGGTGGGAAAAGGGCAAAAAAAAAACGTATCTGTTTTTTTTTCGGGATAAAAACACGGGATTTTTTTTCACCTTCAATTCACCTGTGGGGAAAATTTGAATTCGTTTTAAAAATTTACGTGGATGCTGCCCTCAATGAACAAAGCTGGGTGCGCTAAAATCAAAAAAAATGATCTGTTAGTTTTTGTATAATTTCACTTATTTTTTGCACCTTTCAATTCACCTGTGGGGACTATAGAATTGCTGTTTTTTAAAAATTTACGTTGGGTGCTGGGGTCAATGAACAAAGCTGGGGGCGCAAAAGTAAAAAAAAAACGTATCTGTTATGTTTTTTGTATAAACACTTTTTTTTTCACCTTTTTTAATTTACCTGTGGTGAAAAATAAAAAATTTCTGTTTTTAAAAAATTTACGTGGGGAACTGCGTCAAGAACAAACGGGGGGCGCAAAAGTCCAAAAAAAAACGTATCCCGTTATGTTTTCGTATAATACAAACCTTTTTTTTTGCACCTTTCAATTCACCTGTGGTGACTATAGAATTGCTGTTTTAAGATTTTTCTTTGGGTTCTTTCTCAATGAACAAAGCTGGGGGCGCCAAAAAACAAAAAAAAACGTATCTGTTATGTTTTCGTAGATAAAAACGGAATTTTTTGGCAACAAACAACCTTTGCTGACTACAAGAAAAACTGGATTTTTAAATTTTTTCTGCAAGGTGGTTTTATCAACACAGGTGGAATGGGTTTTAAAAAATTTAAAATAACACCTATCTGAAATTATACTGAAAATAAAATGGGGTTTTGCACCTAACCCAAAAGAAACCCGCAGTTACTAAAAATTTAAAGTGGGATCCAATATAAGTTCAGGCTGCCCAAATCCGGGAAAAATTTTTAATAGCAAACTGTTAATAAAAAAAGATATTTCAGGCAATTTTCTACACTAAGTCTTGTGGGAAATTTATCCAGTGTACTTTATAGGGTTGAGCTGTCTGTGTTCGCCCCGTGGGGGCCCCAAAACCCCCCCCCCCCCCCCCCCCCCGCTCACCCCCTGACTTTAAAACGGTAGATGCGCTTTAAAATTCTCTGCTAACTACATAAAAACCCTTTAAATCTCAAAACTTTAAAATAAATTTGGGAAAGGGTCACAGCTAAAAGTAAAGGTTTCCCCTGTGCAGAAATAGACTAAATTTTCCCGGCTTTTTGGGCCCCAGGCAGAGCGCACGTCCTAAAACCTATGAGAACCCCTGAGAGACCTAAGGCTGAACAGGAAGGGCTTTTTCTAAAACTCACCGGCCACTTTATTAGGTACACCCGTCCCAACTGCTCGTTAACACTTAATTTCTAATCACCAATCACATGGCGGGAAATCAGTGCATTTAGGCATGTAGACATGGTCAAGACAATCTCCTGCAGTTCAAACCGAGCATCAGTATGGGGAAGAAAGGTGATTTGAGTGCCTTTGAACGTGGCATGGTGTTGGTGGCCAGAAGGGCTGGTCTGAGTATTTCAGAAACTGCTGATCTCCTGGGATTTTCACACACAACCATCTCTAGGGTTTACAGAGAATGGTCCGAAAAAGAAAAAACATCCAGTGAGCGGCAGTCCTGTGGGCGGAAATTGCCTTGTTTGATGCCAGAGGTCAAAGGAGAATGGGCAGACTGGTTCGAGCTGATAGAAAGGCAACAGTGACTCAAATAGCCACCCGTTACAACCAAGGTAGGCAGAAGAGCATCTCTGAACGCACAGTACGGCGAACTTTGAGGCAGATGGGCTACAGCAGCAGAAGACCACACCGGGTGCCACTCCTTTCAGCTAAGAACAGGAAACTGAGGCTCCAATTTGCCCAAGCTCATCGAAATTGGCCAGTAGAAGATTGGAAAAACGTTGCCTGGTCTGATGAGTCTCGATTTCTGCTGCGACATTCGGATGGTAGGGTCAGAATTTGGCGTCAACAACATGAAAGCATGGATCCATCCTGCCTTGTATCAACGTTCAGGCTGGTGGTGGTGTGTCATGGTGTGGGGAATATTTTCTTGGCACTCTTTGGGCCCCTTGGTACCAATTGAGCATCGTTGCAACACCTTGTTGAATCTATGCCACGAAGAATTGAGGCAGTTCTGAAGGCAAAAGGGGGTCCAACCCATTACTAGCATGGTGTACCTAATAAAGTGGCCGGTGAGTGTATGTTAAAACGAGGTCATGTGATTTTTCCAGCCAATCGCAACCATACACATCCCAGTCATGACTTCACACACACATCTCACCCTGCTCTATTCTGTAATCTGATTTGCTGGCCGCCAAAATGACAGGAAGCGCCGAAAATGGCGCGATCTTAATAGATGATGCACAGATTTTAACCTTAATTATCGCATGATCTGAAGATTTCGATCACCATAAAAACCTTGCCGATTTCAACTTTGTCGATAAAAATCGCTCAACACTAGTCTTTAGTACCTGCATGTTTGAATGCTATAAACACTTTGGGCCACATGTACTAAAACTGCCTCAGACTAGATAGTGATACTTCTCATGAGGTTAGGGTAGCATTCGTCAGTAAGTATCACACAGTGTTTCATAAATATGGCACGTTGTAATAGAATAGGCGTCATAGGTTGTAGGTGAACCACACGTAACTGTATAATTGATGCCCTTTCTCTATGAGAACTGTGGATTACCGTAGTTACTGGGACGGATTGGAGCCATATTGGAGCGCAAATACGGCGTGCAGTACGGCTCCAATCAGCGCCCAAATAAGCCTGTGTGAACGAGGCCTTAGAGTAAATAATGTCCCATTTTTCTGTGATTATTTTTGTTTGTAATTCTAAGTGTAGGGGCTGGCAAGAAAAATGAGGACCCTTGACGTGGGTGTGAGCTTACAAACATAGTGGCCACTGTATAAACTAATACCTCAAATTTTAAATTTTTCTGTTATTCATTGTTACAATAAATACTGGGAAGCAGAGGTTGTCAGTATTTTGTGCTGGATGTCTGAAATGTGCTGGACAGCCCACCCAAATGAACAGTAGAGGCATCACAGGTTGTAAGCCGGCATATTGCACCACACGTAACTGTATAGGAGCCACCTTCTGTATCACCTTATCACTTTATCTATATGCAATTATAATACTTCTGCATACTGTTGTGAACTGGTCCTTATGCAATGTGCAGTTTTTTTTTTTAATTATTCAGTTGCCCTGCTGGTGGATGGGTGTGTGAGCTGCTGCCCATTGGTTTTCTGCACCTGTTATCTCTCCCAAGTAGCACTGGGGCTTATATTGCCTCCTACTGAGTTCAGTCTATTGCATAGCCATTGAGCTGTAAGTATGGCCTTTGTGGTTTTCACACTGTTAGTGCCGTGGTCACAGACAGGCCGCGTCAGCTCGGAGCATCCGCCGGGAGAGTGGGGGGGATTGCGGACTTGTGATTACATTGTGATATATTCTATTCAGCAACACTCATAAACATCTCTAATATTCTGAAAGTGGCGTGACACGCCCCTACATGTTGATGCAATCAAAAGTATCAAGGATGTCGGATGGTGCAAAACTTTTTGATACAACTCTTTTATACATATGTCGGACATGGCCAAAGACATTGGGCCAGATGTTTTCATCAGGCTGTCTGACAAATATAGGGCAACATGTATAAATCTCGCCACGTCGGAGCGCATGTTTTCGCCAGTTTGAGCCTCATTTATGTCGGCGCTGGGGTGCAAAAAAAATATATTAATTCAATAAATTCATTTTTATTTCTTTATTTTCGTTGGCCAAGGATCAATAGTGGGGGTGTAACGAAAATAAAGAAATAAAAATGAATTTATTGAATTAATATATTTTTTTTTGTTACCCCCATATTATTGTTCATTTTATATAGAGATCGGTACAACTTCGGGAGTATTATCATTTGATTTCGGCCATGTACAGTTTTATTATAAATTGCATTAGAAAACCCATAAGAGCGTCAATCGCTCTCCCATTGGTCCAAATAACCGCGCCTCTTTTAACTTAGCCAATCACAAACAGAGCTCGCTCTGCATTTCTTTTCCCCATAGAACTCTATGAGAAGGTAGCTCAGCCGCTGATTGGCTAAGCAGGACGAGCCCGTCTTCCCTCCAACCAATCACAGTACTAGAATATTTCCCATAGACAGTAATAACTTTTAGGGCGCCCTTCTATCGTGCCCTTCTTTCTCCATTCAAAATAGACGCACTACATATGATTGGTGGATTCATATCTGCCGCCTGGGCTCAACCAATCAGCTCTTTTCTGCATTTTTTACTGTATTTTGAACTGTCCGCCTTTTCATTTGATTGGTCCATACTTCTCCATAGGATATAATGGGTCACTGTCGCTCATATTCTGATTGGTTGGTTTATGCCGACCAATGAGAAGAGCTTAAACAATTTGAATTACTGTATTTCCCGGCAATTCTCTATATCCCAATTCCCTATGTAGCGCCGGTCTCGGCGACAAACACATTGTTAGGGATTTGATTGATTTATGTTTATCGAAGATTTCAGCTCTTTTTCAGATAATATTTTAAACCTAATAAAAATGATTTTTTTAATCATACTCCATGCCGCACGGCACTGAGAGCCGAGATTTCATTGCCCCAATCTGTCCTTAGACTATAATGGGACAAGTAGCTCGCGCTCTGATTGGCCGGGATAGCCAAGCCCCCGCTAGCTCAACCAATCAGCTCTTTTCTGCATTTTTACTGTATTTTGAACTGTCCCGTCTTTGATTTTGATTGGTCAATACTTCTCCATAGGTTATAATGGTTCACTGTCACTCCTATTCTGATTGGCCAGGATTGCCAAGCCCCCGCTAGCTCAACCAATCAGCTCTTTTCTGCCTTTTTACTGTCATCGGCTCCGTGCGGAGCTCAAATAAACATCTTTCTGCGGCTCTGGTACCTAAAAAGACCACAGGGACCAGAGCTACTGCCCAGAGAAAAGCCCATAGCTGCAGTGGTACCAGAGTTACATCGGGTACCACGCGCTCCCTCCCCAGCCCCCTGCAGCAGCGTGCCGTCATTACGTGACTAGCCGCGCGCCACTACAGGGTCTGATCGCGCGCCCGTCTGCACGATGAACACTGCGCAGCTGGACCCCACGTACCTGCCGTGAAGCAGTATCGGCCGGGATCCGTGACTTCAGAGAGAACTGCAGTACTCAGTCCTTCCTGCCTGACTGCCATGTAGTTAAATCTGCCTTTGCAGAGGCAATGTTCAGTGCTAGTCCACGGTAGTGTGCATATTTCCACCTTGTCTTGCTCTTGTCTATTGCCCAAATCCAGACAAACTGTTGCCAGTCAGCACGTCCAGATAATACGGTGCCAGTCAACACGTCCAGATAATACGGTGCCAGTCAGCACGTCCAGATAATACGGTGCCAGTCAGCACGTCCAGATAATACGGTGCCAGTCAGCACGTCCAGATAATACGGTGCCAGTCAGCACATCCAGATAATACAGTGCCAGTCAGCACGTCCAGATAATACAGTGCCAGTCAGCACGTCCAGATAATACAGTGCCAGTCAGCACGTCCAGATAATACAGTGCCAGTCAACCCGTCCAGATAATACAGTGCCAGTCAACCCGTCCAGATAATACGGTGCCAGTCAACACGTCCAGATAATACAGTGCCAGTCAGCACGTCCAGATAATACTGTGCCAGTCACCACGTCCAGATAATACTGTGCCAGTCAGCACTTCCAGATAATACAGTGCCAGTCAGCACGTCCAGATAATACGGTGCCAGTCAACACATCCAGATAATACGGTGCCAGTCAGCACATCCAGATAATACAGTGCCAGTCAGCACGTCCAGATAATACAGTGCCAGTCAACACGTCCAGATAATACAGTGCCAGTCAGCACGTCCAGATAATACTGTGCCAGTCAGTACATCCAGATAATACAGTGCCAGTCAGCACATCCAGATAATACAGTGCCAGTCAGCACGTCCAGATAATACAGTGCCAGTCAACCCGTCCAGATAATACGGTGCCAGTCAACACGTCCAGATAATACGGTGCCAGTCAGCACGTCCAGATAATACAGTGCCAGTCAGCACGTCCAGATAAACTAGTGACAAGTCACACGTCCAGATAATACAGTGCCAGTCAGCACGATCCAGATAATACGTGACCAACAGCACGTACCAGATAAACAGTGACAGTCAGCACGTCCAGATAATACCGGTCACAAACACACGTCCTGAATAATACGGTGCAGTCAGCACGTCCAGATAATACCGTGCCAGTCAGCACGTCCAGATAATCAGTGCCAGTCAACAGTCCAGATATACAGTGCCAGTGCAGCACGTCCAGATATACGGTGCCAGTCAACACGTCCAGATAATACTGTGCATCAGCACGTCCAGATAATACGGGCATCAACACTCCAGATAAATCGGTGACAGGCAGCACGTTCAGAAACTAGTGACAGTGTCACGACGCACGTTTCCGCAGTGGAGCAGCAAGGCACGGCAGGAGTTAATTCCTCTGGCCATGCAACACACCCAGGGAGAGGCCAGGCTGATTTACCTAGGAGTGACAGTCCAGCTCCTAGTCAGGTCAGAGGGTGTGCCGCACTGGCCATTAGGAGGGCCCGGAGGCTGCACCAATCGTCTGCTGGGGCGGGCTCTGGGTTCCTCATTTAAACTCGCTCATTTCTGTCAGACCTTGCCTGAGAAAGGTTCTCCCTTGTGCTTCCCCTGTTATCATGTTTTGGTTTTGACTCCTGTGTTCCTGACTTCGACTTGCTCCTCGACTACGTTTTTCGTCCTCCGTTTTGGTACTGCGTGACCTCCTGTGCTTTTGACCCTTGGCTTGTTTATTGTTGTTCTCCAGTTTTCCAATTCGTGGCTTTGGCGTACCTGTACCGTTATCGACCCGGACAGTCTGACTCTGCGTTCCCCTGCACGTAGTAGTATAGGGACTGCCGTCCAGTTGGGGTCTGCCATCTAGGGCAGCACGCCAAGTAGGTAGGGACAGTGGGCTGGGTGGCAGTCAGGGCCCACTGCACCTCCACTGACGTGACAGACAGGCACTAGTCCAAATAAACCGGTGAAAAACAGCACGTCCAGAAACTGGTGACAGGCAGCAGTCCAAATGGCGGCTAACATTAAAAAACGAAAGATTGATGCAGAATGCAGAGTTTTTAAAAAGGAATGGACTTCTAAATATTTATTTACTGAAGCCAAAGGTATGTGGAGAGCAGATAGATGTGTTTAAAGATTATAATTTGAATCACCATTATGAAACTAAACACGCAGAGAACTTGACGGAGGCAGAGCGGTCACGGGTATCTGAAGATTTGCTAGCAAAACTTCAAAGGCAGCAAGGATCTTTTACAAAGCTCCACTCATCCAGGGATGCAGCCGTCATTACAAGCTTTGTAATATCCCACAAAATTGCAGGAAACAATAAGGCTATGTCTACACTGCATCAGACAGAAAACGGCCCAAAAGCGGCTGTTTTTTCTCCGATGTAGGACCGCGGTTTTTGTATTTGTATTGTCTTTGTATTGTATGGGAAGACGGCGAGAAAACGAGAAGCGGCGGCGTATTATACAACATGTTGTAGACAGCAGCTCGTCTTTTCTATTGCCGTCTATTCGGCCGCACTAACAATCGTATCTGAGGCGCTTTTAAAAAACTAAAAGCACCGGAGATACGAACGTTTTCTTATGCAGTGTGGACATAGCCTAAGCCATTCTCTGATGGAGGGTTTGGTGGACTCTGCAGCGCTAATTTGTCTTGAGAAAAACGAAGCGTTTGCAAATGTGCCCCTCTCCAGGTGAACTGTAAGGCCATGTTCACACGGCTTATTTCGCAACGGATTTGCAGCCTTATTTACGGCCGCAAATCCGTTGCGAAATCAGTTACAAACAAGTAACTGGCCGTTTTACATTGATTTTAATGGGAAATACGTGTCGTCTTCGTTCAGACAACACTTATTTCCGTTCCGGATTACGGCCGCAATCCGGCCGCAAAATCAATGTGCATGTCAATTATTTCCGGACGGATTCACCAACTATAATGAATGGGGATGGTGAATCCGTCGGGAAATCAGTTCCAAATACGTGCCACAATTAGTAGCACTTATTTGTAACTGACTTGCACCTGATTTCGGAACGTATTTACGATCGGCAATCCGACGTAAATATGTTCTGAAATAAGCCGTGTGAACGAGGCCTAACAAGAAGGGTCGAAGACATTGCTGGGAATTTGGAGCTTCAGCTGCAAAACAAAGTGGATAATTTTATTTTTTTTCCCCCTGGCTCTGGACGAGAGTTGTGATGTCTGTGATACAGCCCAGTTACTTATCTTTGTACGAGGAATAACAAAAAACTTTGAGATAAATGAAATGCTGGCAGATATGCGATTAATGAAAGGTTCCACGATAGGGAGTGATTTGTTCACCGAAGTAAATGAATTCATGGATAAGCTGGGACTAAAATGGGACAAATTATTACAACCGATGTCTGTCCAAATCTGACAGGGAAAAATGTCGGACTTTTGAAGCGGATGCAAGATAAAGTGACTGAAATAAACCCAGAACAGAAATTGATATTTTTGCATTGCATTATTCACCAGGAAGTGCTGTGCAAATCGGTGCTAAATATCAGCCATGTTGTTGATGTTGTAACTAAGTTAATTTCATCAGGGCAAGAGCATTGAATCACAGACAATTTGTTGCACTGTTGGAGAAGCATGAAAGTTAACATAGTGACATAGGCTACCAGACAGCTGTGAGATGGCTCAGCCTTGGAAAGGTGCTTAAAAGAGTATGGGACCCTAAGATTCAGGAGTTTTGTGAGACGAAAGGCAAAGACATTGAGTGCTTCGATTTTACTCCCTGACACGTACTGCACGTCCAGCAGAATAAGTGACATGTCACTTCTTGCCAGCGCTTACGTGTTGGGGCAATGGGAGGTGAATTGGGGCCGGAGGGGTGTGGGAAGTAGGGGCTGGCCAGCGCATACCTTCCCACAGCAGGTATATACCCGTGTGAATTCACCCTAAGACTTCTGCCGCCTTTGAATAAGGCCAATGGCTTTGCTAGAATATGGCCACGCAGCATAGGACAAAGCTGTTGGAAAGCCGATGGCTTTTTGCTCGATGCACGACCGCGGTTTTTGTGAAGTTTTGACCAGTTGGTTTTAGTTTTTTTTCTGTCAGCCGTACAATTGAATGTACAGGAAAGCGATCGAAAAAAGCAAGATGCTCAGAGTTTTTACAACATGTTCCTAAAACCAGCATCTGAAAAAAAAACGACCTGTGTAGACTACAGGTCATTTTTTGTATTAAAGGGGTTGTCTCACTACAAGAATTGCTTTTTATGTTAAAGCTCTTGTAAAAACAAGTCACTTTGCAATATGTAATTTACAAATGAGAAAGAGAAGGAGCTTAATCCACCACCAAATAAAACAAATTCCCACAGTTGAATACCAAGAGGCGCATAACAATATAAAAAATGTAAACACAATAGGGTAATAAATAGTGTATCAAAGATCACATACAAAAAGAGCAGTTCCCAGTATACAAATTAAGTATTCTGTGGTAATTTCTATACTGCTCATAATAATTACATCAAAACCAATACACCAATATACACTCACCGGCCACTTTATTAGGTACACCATGCTAGTAACGGGTTGGACCCCCTTTGCCTCAGAACTGCCTCAATTCTTCGTGGCATCGTTTCCACAAGGTGTTGCACCGATGGTCAATTGGTACCCCGGGGCCCAAAGAGTGCAAGAAAATATTCCCACACCATGACACCACCACCACCAGCCTGAACCGTTGATACAAGGCAGGATGGATCCATGCTTTCATGTTGTTGACGCCAAATTCTGACCCTACCATCCGAATGTCGCAGCAGAAATCGAGATTCATCAGACCAGGCAACGTTTTTCCAATCTTCTACTGTCCAATTTCGATGAGCTGGGCAAATTGGAGCCTCAGTTTCCTGTTCTTAGCTGAAAGGAGTGGCACCCGGTGTGGTCTTCTGCTGCTGTAGCCCATCTGCCTCAAAGTTCGCCGTACGTGTGCGTTCAGAGATGCTCTTCTGCCTACCTTGGTTATAACGGGTGGCTATTTGAGTCACTGTTGCCTTTCTATAAGCTCGAACCAGTCTGCCCATTCTCCTTTGACCTCTGGCATCAACAAGGCATTTCCGCCCACAGGACTGCCGCTCACTGGATGTTTTTTTTTTTTCGGACCATTCTCTGTAAACCCTAGAGATGGTTGTGCGTGTAAATCCCAGGAGATCAGCAGTTTCTGAAATACTCAGACCAGCCCTTCTGGCACCAACAACCATGCCACGTTCAAAGGCACTCAAATCACCTTTCTTCCCCATACTGATGCTCGGTTTGAACTGCAGGAGATTGTCTTGACCATGTCTACATGCCTAAATGCACTGAGTTTCCGCCATGTGATTGGCTGATTAGAAATTAAGTGTTAACGAGCAGTTGGACAGGTGTACCTAATAAAGTGGCCGGTGAGTGTATATCAATATTACAAAGTCAAGTTAAGAATAAATTACCCATTATATATGTAGTTCATGTACCTCCGATAAACCCCGACGTACGTTTCACCAGTATTTTGCTTCCTCAATATGTGTCCATTAACAGTGTCCTACCTATTCCTAGATGTCCCCTCTTGTATGGACTGCATCAGCTCCTCAGGTCGCTATAGCTACAGACCTGGTGTCCTCTGCAGGCCAGTAAAGCCAGCAAACATGCCCCTGAATTCAGAAATTAAACTGAGAAAACAGGACTGAGCTAAGATGAATCCATGTAATGAGACAACCCCTTCAAAGTCTATGGGCATGCAAAACGGTCAAATTTTCAGTGGTTTCAAAATACTAAAACCACAGGAAATCCGACTGTTTTTGTATGCTGCGTAGACATAGCCTTAGAAAAAGCCACATAGAATTCTGCAACTCTCCTCTGTGGTTTACATAATCTAGCCCCCCCCCCCTCCCGCTGGTCAACCTGGCTCCATTGTAAGGGTATGTGCACATGGCATTTTACAATCCGATTTTTGCAATTTTTCAATTGGAAAAATGTATTGCATAAAACTTATTCAAACACATACCCAAAGTGGATATACGTTTTCTGGATTGCAAAAACATACCCAATAGTTTTAAACAGGGTTTGTGATGCGTAAAATGGATCAAGAATTGACATGTCAATATTTTGATCGGATCCATTAAACGCATCACAAAAAACACTTATCATCTGAACGCCAATACGTGTTTTACATTCAAACTAATGTAATCACACAGGAGCATTGTTAGGTACATATGTGGGTCCGAAAACGTACCCAAACACGTATCTAGAAAAATGCCTGTGAATATCCCCTAAGAGTTTGGCATCCAGAGAATGTTGGTGGACCATGCAGGCATCAGCACGAGGGCCATAGGGAATTTTAAGGTGAATATAATTCATTTTTATTCACACTTATAGATTTTGATAAGGATCCGCAGGTGATGACTTGATTTCTGGCAAATTTGAACTCAATGGGGGAAATAATTGGCATGCTGCGGATTTACAATTCCACAATGCAGATACATTTCTTTGCGGAAATATTCTGCAGCATATACAGCAGATCATTTTTGGAAATCTTATTCACATAAATGTTGCAGTAATCCACTGTGGATTTTCCCTTTGCTAATGTGCTGGTAATAACCTGCTGCAATTCTACAGTCTGTAAACCTACACTAAGGAAGTAGAGAAGTAAAGATTTTAAGAGATACTGTTACAATGCCCTATTACTGACCACATTGTGATTGCACACAATGGGGGTAATTTCTCTCACATGATTAGTATATTGAATGTCATATCACATGTAAAAGCTATATATAGAAATGTAATATATTATCTGTATGAATCATCGACAAAGTATTACAACAACTACAGCCTATCAGGCAACAAGCCTGAATGTTATCATCTGTTACTGGAAAGACAAGTACCAATGCTGAAGGTGGACAAGCAGGCTCTGTATAGTGATACGCTGTATACTCTGTTACCTACTGTTACCTGATATTTTGCTATGTACTGGTAAATTCCATGTTAATATTAAATTCATATTTTCATATGTACCTTATATCAATTTAGCCAATGTGCAGCTTTTATTTAGACAATCCTCCACTTTAGGAATTTTGATTCTATTTTTCTATTAACAGTGTTAATCAGGCACAAATGTTTAGCTTCAGTTCAACACCAATTACCCTCATGGCCCTCATATTACATGCCGTGGAAATTGGCACCAGATTGCCAGCCACAGATGCATTAAATTACCCTTATGGCCCCCAGATTACATGCCATGGAAATTGGCACCAGATTGCCAGCCACAGATGCATTGTAATCCCAATTACCCTCATGGCCCCCAGATTATACGCCATGGAAATTGGCACCAGATTGCCAACTACAGATGCATTGTAACCCCAATTACCCTCATGGCCCCCAGATTACATGCCATGGAAATGGCACCAGATTGCCAGCTACAGATGCATTATATCAGTTCTGGACTGGGACAGAAAAAAACAGTATATGTGCCCCTTCTAATAACTCCGCTAGGTCAGCTGCAAATTTTAATGTAGAACCACGCTGAGGAGTAAAGTTTAAAGAATCCCCTGGAATTCACCCTTTAATCCATTGTACATAGACTTCATTGCAGGGGACTTCCAGGTCACTACCCCGCTACATTGTCCATAATGGTCACAGCTAATGTACAGGCACAGTACGAGAGGAGTAGATAGAAGACATAGGTCACAAGCAAAAGGTCAGGACAAGTGAAGTACTATCGTAATCAGGTCATGGACAGAAGGTCAGGGCAAGCAGATGACAAATGAAAAGGTCAAAAACAGCTCTTATAATGTCCACCAACAAACTGGCAGCCAGTTCAGAGGAGGCTGAAGGAATCCTTTAACCCCTTACCGACATTTGACATGCCCAAACGTCATGGTCGGTAAGGGGTTCCTGCAAATTGGTATATATATATATACTGATATATGGGTACATCATGAGGATCATGCAAGCTCACAAGTGGAGCTCGTATATTCCCAGTATGAAACCAGCTATATATTATAGCTGTCCCTATGCTGCATCACCCGCAGCTGGAGCTCACTCCTTCAGTGGCCGATTAACTTCTTAGCTGCCACAATCAATCCCGATCACAACAGCTAAGGGAGAGACAGAGGGAGAGGGCTCCATCTGTCCCCAATCGGCATGGCCGGGCATAGTGATTGACTGTTGCCATAGAGAGTAGTACACAGCAGTAATGCTGTGTACTGCTCTCCATTCTAAGGCTATGTCTACACAGCATATGATAAAATGCTGTCCAAAATCCTGCATTGTAACATTGCTGGGTCAATGCAGTTGGTTTTCAGATTTGCTGTCGGCCCCATACATTGATAGTACGGGAATCCGACGGCAATCCTGTGGAAGATCCCGGCAGGTTTGAAAATCCAGAATCTGTTGGATTTTTAAGCCGACCGGAAAAAATCTGTGCTGTGTAGACTACAGTATGGATTTTTCAGTCTACACAGCGCTGAGTACAGTCGGATTTTTGGCAGATTCTAAATACAGAATCTGCCGTAAATACGATGAAAAACTCGACATAGCCTAACAGTAATCCCTGTGGGGACAATTAAAATAAAGTGAAAAACTGAAAAAATAGTAAAAAAAAAAGTAAAACACAAAAAAACAAAATAAAACACGTACGTTGCTGTTTCCCCTTTCAGACGCCAATAACCACAAAATAAAGTATGCATATTTGGTATCACCATGTGCGAAATTATATGAATCTGTCACATTATTTAACCCACATGGTGAACACCATGAAAAAAACAAAGAAAAGATTCACAGAATTGCGATTTTCATCCATCCCGCACCACATAAAAACCACATAAAAACTGCCCTTTCATAACTTTGTATATGGAAAAAAAAAACATTTTGGCTATCATAAGATCGTAACGCATAAATATTGCTTTACATAATAAAAACAGTTCCTTTTTAAAGTGCTTCAACATAAAGAAAAATATAAATTGAGTATCGCCATAATCGTATCGACCCACAGAGTAAAACTAATTTGTCGCTTATACCTGCATGGTAAGCCCTGTTAAAAATAAAAATCACTAATACGATTGCAGTATTTTTTTCACCCCAGCTTAAAAGAAACAGATTTAAAATCGATCAAAAAGCCATGTCCCCCCAAAAATGAAACAAATAAAACCAACAATTCATCCCACAAAAAACAAGCCCCTACACATCTCCGTACACAGAAAAATAAAAAAAGTTATGGCGATGCAAAAATGTGTTTTCCCTTTTGAATAAAAGTGTTTTTATTGTGCAAAAACAGTAAAACATAAAAAATATACAAATTGGGTATCACTGTAAGGCCGTGTTCACACGGCTTATTCCCGACGGATTTGTGAGCCGTATTGAGCTCACAAATCCGGAGTGAATAAGGGGCGGGGCCGGAGCGCGGCGGGTGCGCCGCTCCCGGCCCCATAGACAATGCATTATCTATGGCGCGTATGCGCCGTAAATAATGTGCATGTCAGTTTCTCCCCCCGCGGCGGATTCGCCGAGCGGGGAGGAGCGACGGAATCCACTGTTCTCTGAGAGCAGTGGATTACCGTAATTGCTGCCGCGGATTGGCGCCGTACTGCAGCGCAAATCCGGCGCGCAGTACGGCGCCAATCCGCGGCAAAATAAGCCGTGTGAACGAGGCCTAATTGTATCGACCTGCTGAGTAAACTAGCTTGTCATTTATACCTCATGGTGACTGCTGTAAAAAATAAAAAACACTACCAGAATTGCTGTTTTGTTTGAAATGCCTCACAAAAACCTCAATAAAATGTGATCAAAACGTCATATGAACCTCATAATGGTACCAATAAAATTGTTAACTTATCCTGCAGAAAACAAGCCCTTAATCAGCCCCATATATAAAAAATAAAAAGTTATGCCGACATAAAAAGGAAATGTTTCACAAATATATTTCTATTGTCTAAAAGTAAAAAGACATAAAAAACTATATAAAATGTATTGTAATTGTACTGACTCACATGGTAAAGTTATCCTGTCATTTATTCCACACGAAGAACGCTGTAAAAATGGAGCCCATAAATCAATGGCGGAACTGTGTTTCCCTGTCCCCTCATTTTCATGGCCCAATGCTAAAAAAAACCATGAAACACTTGTGTACCCAAAATGCACAATACACCCCTAGACGAGATACATGAGGGGTGTTGAATCCAAAATGGGGCGACTTCTGGAAGGTTTCACCTGTTCTGGTATTTTAGAGGCTAAAATACAATTCTTTTTAAGACGGAGCGCAGCTGCGCTATTGAAACATGCAGCGGCGTTTCCTCATGTGAACGCCGCTCCGTGTTTCAGCACAGCGAGCAGTGATAATCTCACTGCTAATTGTTAGATCCGTCTTGGGGACCAACAGAGCGGATCCCAAGACGGATCCCTAAAACGCTTGTAATATGGAGTGTAAACTCCGTGCGGACAAGCCCTTAAAAGATATGTTTATTAAATTAATAAATAAATAAGTTTATTAAATAAATAGAGACCTGATGAAGTGTCCAAACTGGTCATGAAACACGTAGGGCGACATGTCCCAATACGAATTTGCCATCTTTTTGGTGTATTTTGCGCCTAAAAAACGTTTGACGCCATATTCTCAATATAAATGAACTGTAAAACACCAAAACTAGACACATTATATGTCATGCACAACAAAAAAAGGTGTACTATATTACATATAGTAGCTATGACACTCTATGAGCCGCGATTGTGCAATGCGCTTTTTTTAGGCACATTAAGTTTACCATGCAAAGAATACCAGACGGCAGATTTTTTAAGGGATCGTACTTTCAGGCGCACTTTACACTGATTAAATGTGCCTAAAAACTGCTGCGGTGACGCCAATTTTCGAACATGTCGTCCGTAGTCTTATTTATTTAATAAACATATCTTTTAGCTGTGAATCAGAGCCCGAGATACTGTGGGTATTACTCAGTCCTGGACCAGACTGAGAAGGAGATCTTATATTAGATCTTCTACCTTAAAACAATTTATGGAGACATTATAGCTTCTACAATCAGATGACTGGTAGGATACCAAGAGTACCCATTACTCATGGCCTTTCCTAAGGGCAGACCATCAATCTAGTCCTGGAAAACCCCCTTTGAAGAAAACTCCTGCATCAGTGCAAACAGTCCTCCACTGTTACAGTATGTTCACACGGCGTCTTTCGGCGTGTATCTGTGCGCACCACTAGACGCCGTGTGTTTAGAAGAATGTGCTGATGAGTGCGTTCTTCTAAAGTGCAGGGTGGGGGCAGCCCCCCGTTCACTTTCATTATGCCTGACATGTCACTTCTTTCTGCCGCCTTTCAATATGCAGCGGGAAAGACGGCAGGTAATCATAGCTCTCTATGGACGTATTTCGGGCGCACTCGCTCTCTCTGGCGCATTCACTTACCAGTCCTTGCTCCTGATCCCCGCGGCTCTTTCAAATTTAAAGGGACAGCGCGCCGGTAATTGGTTTTGCCGGCCACTGACCCTATATAAGGGCTCCATCCCTGGGACTTTCTCGCCAAATCCATTGAGCCCTTTACGTATGCGAGGAAGCCTTATTCTAGTCCGGTTTACCGTTCCTGTGTACCAGTCCCGTCTACTCTTGTCCACTGACCTTGAACCTTCGCTGCCTGCTCCGACCTTCTGGCCTGACTCAGACTACGGCCCCATCTCTCGATTCCGTACCACATTGCAACTTGGCCGCCTCCGCAAGCAAGTCACATCAGGGGTAGCGACCTGGTGGAATCCTGCCGCGGCAAGTCCATCCTGCCCTGTGGCGGGCTCTGGTGAATACCGGGACTCACTTAGACTCCACTCCCTGGTGTGGCCTGTACCACCGCTTGCGGCAGTCCAGTGGATCCACTACCCCGCCTCATTACATCCCCGTAATATGTTGTGAAAGACGCGGTGTGAACATAGCTTTAGGGTATGTTCACATGGTGTAATTTCTGGGCGCATTTTGGCACATATTTGCACTTCAATATGCCCGAAATGCGCCTCGCAATTACGGTAATTCATAGCTCTCCTAGTGAGCTATGAATTACGCACGCATTGTACGCCGGGAGAGAGAAGTAATATGTAACTTCTTTGCGCCGCTTATGTGCTGTGGATAATTGAAGTGAATGGGGTCGGCCCCCCTGCGCTTTAGAAGTATGCGCTTACCAGCACTTACTTCTAAAGCTCCCGGTGTATTGCAGCGTGTACAGTACGTGCCGCAATACGTTGTGTGAACATACCCTAAGTAAAAGAGAGCAGCTGAGAGTTAGCACAGTGTTAAATGATAAACTCAGCACTGCTACATCTGTGTAATAATTACAGATTTATTGCATTATAAAATGAAAGCTATTACCTGATAACAAGGCAGTAATCTATCTGCAATGAACTTTACAACCAGTCTTACAAGGTATTACAAGGAGCCACTATCATGAGCAATGAAAAACAAAGCATGACATCTGGGACTTTCCCGAAACACTTCTCGCCTGTGTTAAAAAGTGAATGCAGTTGGGGCAGAACGATGTAACCTTGATAGCACATTTCCCTTTAACATAGAAGAGCAGTATTCCTTCTTAAAGTGACCTTATCCTGTTTTGTCTATTTCGGGGGGTTGTCTGATTTGGACATTATCTCTTATTTAGAAGAGTCCCCTGATGAGAAGCTGATCACAGGCTGACCAGTTGTTGGGACCTTCAACAATCAGCTGTACTCTGTGAGCGCCATCATAGGGGAAATGAAGTATTACAGTTCACAATTAAATAAAAAAAACTTGTTCGTGTAGTACATTGAGGCTCCAGGTCCTCCGGAGTGAGACACTCTTTGCAGCTATGTTAGTTCAAAATCCCCTAATAAGCGTTTTAAATGCATTTTCTAAAGCAGACAACCCCTTTAAATACTCTCAACCACATGATCCATTTAGATAAATTATAAAATTCAGAATGGTAGGTGTTAGCTAGGACCATTCATGCAAACAGCATAGGACTAGAGTCTTTGGGCTCTGCCTCCATCGCCTATCTTCACTGGCTTTGTTTAGTCATATCACATATTACACCATTTGCCTTTGTAGGTCACGCTATCATTTCTGAATGTGTAGAGCCTAGTTCACACCTATTTGAAGTTCCATTAGGAGCCACCATCACTGATCCATAAAAAATTATGGAAAAAAATAATGCAATATTCTGTACTTCCATAATGGAAACCTGACGAACCTTTTTGTGGTCAATAGGGTTTGTCAGGCGGCTTTGGTGTCCGTCATGAAACGGAACCTCAGATGAAGGTGTAAACCTGGCCAAAGACAGCCGAAATATAGGACTTGATATGTAAAGGGTTATTCCCATCATAGATTTTGATGGCATATTGATAGGATATGTCATCAAAGCCTGATAGATGCATCTATCTGAGGAACAGGTTTTGAAAGTTTTGGCTCAGAATGTAGAGCCAGTTCTATCAATATGCTATAAAACTCTAAGGTGGGAACACCCCTTTAATCTCCAGAAATGTTGTATTTTGTCAGGATGTTATGGGCAGCGCCAGAGCCCGCATGTCGGGCTGCGGGCGTGCTTGTTCTGCCGACAGGTACTCACCTAGCCGCGCTCAGTGTTGGACTGCGGGGGCCAAAGGCCCTCCAGAGGAGATTATTTTAGGGGCCCACTTTGCCTCCCTGTCTCTGCCACCTGTATAGTGTCCGGTCTCGCTTCAACTTATATAGACCGATGTGATGACCTCATCACACTAATCTGAAATCAAGATGGGGCGCTGGGGCTTCTGAGTCTCTCTCACCCATTTGCAGCAGGACACCAGTGGTAAATATAAAAGGTCTAAAGAGATATGTCCCTCCCGGCCCCTGAATTATACATTTCATATAAATAAAAATCTAGCAAAAGCTATAGCACAAAGTACTGAGAATAAAACCACTAAATAATGGTTGTATAGTTACCAAATAACACTGCTACATAAAAACAGAATCCCAAGGCTAAAATTACCAATAACTAAGACCAAATACTGCGACATCATGACCACATATCACCACCACATAGTAACTGAATAATACCTCCACACCATGACCTCATATCATCCCTACATAATGACGTAATATTACCCCCACATAGTGACTGAATAATACCACCACACTAGGATTACATATCACCACCACACTAGGATTACATATCACCACCACATAATGACTGAATACTACTGCCACACCATTGCTGAATATAAACCATTACGATTTGCACACATATAAGTCATTACAGTTCAGGTACATTTAGGGTGACATGTATGATTGGGAGTTGCGCCTGTTTTCTGGTGAAAACGGCACCTCACCGATCCGAATCCCCTGTTGGATGCAGGGATGCGATGTTAGGCGCAGCCTTCGCCACTTTCGTCTGCGCCTAACATCTAGGGGCGTGTAATGGGCGCGGTGTGGGCGTTCTGGGGCGGGACGCGGCACATTCGAAAACTCCGAGGCATGTATGATCGCGGGTCGGAAAAGTGCGGCGCATTGCAGCGCTCGCCAGCTCCGATAGGCAGACCTAGTTGATTCTGGTCTAAACGAGCCGGAGGAGGCGAAGTGAAGCGAGAACGTAACATGAGAGGAAACATATAGAAGATCACAAAAGATATCTCGGCTCTCAGCTCCGTGAGGCATGGAGTATGATTCAAAAAAAAAAAATAGCTTTTATTAGGTGTAAAACATTCTCAGAAAAAGAGCTCAAACCTTAAAAAAAAAAAAAAAAATCAATTTCCAAAAATCTAGAACGGCGCTACATCAGGAATTAGGATCTTGGAAATTGTCGGGAAATACAGTAATTCAAATTCTGTAAGCACTTCTCATTGGTCGGCAGAAACCAGCCAATCAGAATAGGAGTGACAGTGAACCATTATAACCTATGGAGAAGTATTGACCAATCAAATTCAAAGGCGGGACAGTTCAAAATACAGTAAAAATGCAGAAAAGAGCTGATTGGTTGAGCTGGCGGGGGCTTGGCTATTCTGGCCAATCAGAATAGGAGCGACAGGGACCCATTATAACCTATGGAGAAATATTGACCAATCAAATTCAAAGGCGGGACAAATCAAAATACAGTAAAAATGCAGAAAAGAGCTGATTGGTTGAGCTAGCGGGGGCTTGGCTATCTCGGCCAATCAGAGCGCGAGCTACTTTGTCCCATTGTAGTCTATGGCCAGATCGGGGCAATGAAATTTCGGCTCTCAGCGGCGTGTGGCATGGAGTATCATTAAAAAAATCTTTATTAAGTGTAAAATATTATCTGAAAAAGAGCTGAAACCTTCTATAAACATAAATTAAAAAAATCCCTAACAATGCGTTTGTCGCCGAGACCAGCGGTACATCAGGAATTGGGATATAGAGAATTGCCGGGAAATACAGTAATTCAAATTCTTCAAGCGCTTCTCATTGGTCGGCAGAAACCAACCAATCAGAATAGGAGCGACAGTGACCCATTATAACCTATGGAGAATTATTGACCAATCAAATGAAAAGGAGGGACAGTTCAAAATACAGTAAAAAACTAAAGGCAAATAGGTTAGCAGCGGTGTTGCCCAAACTGATAGGACCGAACCAAAATGGTTTTGTTAAAGGTCGGTCAGGTGTTGCCAATATTAGAACGGTGCTAGCAGTTCTGGATGGCCTGGCGCGAAGCGATGCCAGAAATAAATGCCCAGCGATGTTTGCAGTAGATGCCGAAAAGGCATTTGATAATGTTAAGTGCCCATGGTTATACAGTGCCATGGACAAAATGAACATCCGGGGAAATTTCAGATCCTTCACGGAGGTCATTTATAACAACCCGCAGGCAAGGGTTAACACTCCGGGTTTCCTTTCAGATCCCATTAGATTACAAAAAGGGACGAGGCAGGGATGCCCTCTCTCCCCATTATTTTTCAATATCGCACTAGAGCCGATAATTAGATATGTAGTTTCTTCTGACCTATATGAAGATATCAAAGTGGGGGGGGGGGGGGGGAGAGAGGTCAACCTATGCTGCTTTGCAGATGACATGATGCTTTTAATGAATTCCCCAAGGGATCATCTAGGGAAAGTAATTGATTTTCTGGATCAAGTAGGGAATGTGAGTGGCTACAAAATCAATATTTCAAAAAGCCAGCTGCTCTTTTTGGGAGTTAGTGGCAGGGAGTGTCAGCTTCAGGAGAAGGTTCAGGTGGTCTCATCAAATCTCACTTATTTGGTGATCAGGATAGGGCGAGAGGTTTCTTCCCTATATAACCTAAATTACAGTCCACTGATTGATAAAATAATTGGAGAATTAAAGAGATGGAGCCCACTCCCACTATCACTTTTTGGCAGAGCTCATTTGATTAAGATGGTCAGCTTTGCGCGCCTACTCTACTCTTTACAGAACCTACCTCTATTATTAAAGCATAAAGACAGTGATAGATTACGGTTGGCTTTTGTAACTTTTTTGTGGAAATCCAAAAGGCCCAGAATAGCCTATAAGAAACTTGTTCTTTCCAAAATGGACGGGGGTTTAAACTTACCCGACATTAGAATGTATAACCTGGCATCTATGGTACGACATGTGAAGGATTGGATCAATGAGACCAATTTTTTCTCCAATTTGCAATTAGAGCAGCAACTGGCGAGTCCAGAGAATCTGAAAGCTCTTTTGCACACTGCTGTCAGGGAACTCCCCTCTCATGTCAAGCGTAGTGTGATGCTCAAGGATATGATAGCCACATGGAAACATTTAAGGAAAATGTTTACGCTGCCCATACATCTCTCAAAGTATGCTCCAATCTGGGAACTGCCCTCCTTTCCGGCAGGAAAGGAAAACAAGTTTTTTGAGGCGTGGAAACATTTAAATATCCGAACAATAGATGATCTGATCCACAAGACTGAAAACAGATTTATGATGTGGCAAGAGGTCAAAGGGAAATACGGCTTTAGGGAGGGGCAAATTTTCCAATATTTGCAATGTATGGTTTTTTGTAGAAAACATATTAAAAACCTGGCAGCAGCAGAAACTCCGGGTCAATTTGATACCCTGATGGGAAAACCGGAACAATCAGACTCTGTCTAGTAATTACAGAACTCTATGTGATAGATTGTCCACTTCCACTAAAGATTCATGTTTTAGTTCTTGGGGCCGAGACTGGGGGGACCCTGAGGCCATACAGAAGATTCGAACGGGTGTGGGGACGGTCAGAAAAGCCATCTCCAATGAAACGTGGAGGGACAGGGTTTTTCGCTTGGCGCACAAGGCACCTTATGTTTTCAATCTCCCGTATAGTAACGCTGCAGCGCACTATTTGAAGGAATGCCCTAAATATAAATTTCAAAAGGCAGACCTACTTCATGGTATCTGGAATTGCCCAAAGCTGAAAAAGTATTGGAGGAATGTTCTGCAGATCATAAGAGAGGTGTGGGGGGTGGAGGTGCCAAGTGACCCTATGAGTGTTGTTTTTCACTATATTCCTGCTGCCGATACTAGGGGGGGAGAGACTCCAACTCTAGTAAGCAACAAGGGGGTTCATGTTATACTATTAGTAGCAAAAAAATGTATTCCACGTCATTGGCTGAAGGAGAGTGTTCCGACTAAGAAGGAAGCAGATAGTACGGTTAGAAAACTGTTAACGATAGACAGGATAGAGGCAGAAACTGACAAAAGCACAATGACAGAAAAGTTCTTTCTGAAATGGAAAAAATATATTACTAAACGTTACTCAGGTGATGATATTAAGACACTGATGGATCATTTTCGTACCTCCTACTATTACCTCTGGGAAAAAATGGCTGGATCTCTGGGCAGATTAGAGACAGGGGATGACACATAATAATTAATTTTCTTGTGGTGCTAGTTAAAGCACAGGCATGTCGGGGCAGTGAGTGTGCTGCTTGGGTAAGTGTAACTCTAGGATGGCGGTAATTTTTGGACACTACAGAGACGAGAAATTACAAAGTCGGCATAGACGAGGTTCTTTCCCTTTTTTCTAAATAGTTTTCTAAATAGTTGTGGTTGGGTGAAAAGTTAGACGGGAGGATCTAGGTGTAAGCCGAGTACCGAGGGCAGGTTTTCCGGAATACAGCGAAGCCACGGACAAAGAACACAACTCCAACACCAGCTCAACAACGGTTTGTTTTACTGAATTTTCTGAAACAAGATGGTGAACAGATCCCCCAAACACAAATTTACAAATACGTATCCTGGGACCTGTGCTGCACAGCGCGCCGCCAGAAGTGTACTCTCTGGATGCCTGGTAACTTTACCTAACCGTGGGGCTCAGAAAGGCCGATAACCCCTTACCTTCTTAATACCGTAATCACCAACGGGAACAATTGTGTATGGTGGCAGTTGAAGGGGGCTCGTGGTGCAGCACAGCAGCTTACACAGCTTAAATGATTTACCCACTTCCCTCCCAAACACACATATGAAACAAACTTTCCCTCACAGATGAACCGGTTCAAATAGCTAATGGTGTGATAGCGAACTCTCCAAGTCCTGAACAGGAGGATTTATTTGGGACCTTGTAACTGAGCCTAAACTAACTAAACTAATATCAGGCCTTCTCCCAGTCCTGAGCTCGTTGGCGTGCACGCATCTGCTGAGGTACCTTAAAGATGGCCGGCAATCCTTGTCCTCAGGTGCAGATGGATGGGATGGATGGTCCGGCTGCAGACAGTCCTCTCTATCCTGGTAGCTTGTCCTTCTTATCCAGGAGTTCTCTCTCTCTCTCTCTCTATTATGGCATCTGTGAAGACAGGCAGGCTCTACTCTGTCCCTGGAACGACTGTGAATCCTGGCTCCTTTAGCTCAACTGTCCCTGTCAGTTCTTCTCTGAGTTTCTAGCAGCTTCTAAAACGGCTGCTACCTGTCACTCATTTGCATATACTGGAAACTGGACATAGTGACATCTTGTGGCCAAACAGTAGAATACAAATAAATATTTCACAACCGTCATGCATGGGATTTTACTTGGAAAACACAGGGAGGCTGTTCCACTATCCCACATAGGTAGAGGAAGGGAGATGAGGGCCTACATATTGGTCACAGGTTAAATATGAAAAGGTCATGTCTATCTCCCATTTCCTTCCAGGATGAACTTTATATAACCCGTCTTAAGTTATATTTTCTTTTTATTGAAAGTAGAGAAGATCCTCTGAAAGTAATACTTCCTACTATGTAGAGTCAGATGCAATTCAAAAAGACTGTGATGTTTGTTGATTCTGTTGGCTCTCAAAGGGCAATTTGTATCTTCTCAATAAAATTATTGTTTAAAAAAAATAAAAAATACAGTAAAAAAGGTAGAAAAGAGCTGAGTGGTTGAGCCCGTCCGGCAGATATGAATCCACCAATCATATGTAGTTTTGAGTGGAGAAAGAAGGGCGCGATAGAAGGGCGCCCTAAAGGTTATTACTGTCTATGGGAAATATTCTAGTACTGTGATTGGTTGGGGGAAGAGGGGCTCGTCCAGCTTAGCCAATCAGCGGCTGAGCTACCTTCTCATAGAGTTCTATGGGAAAAGAAATGCAGAGCGAGCTCTGTTTGTGATTGGCCAAGTTAAAAGAGGCGCGGTTATTTGGACCAATGGGAGAGTGAGCGACGCTCTTATGGGTTTTCTAATGCAATCTATAATAAAACTGTACTATGGCAAGAAATCAAGTGATAAACACTCATTAAGTTGTACGATTGTGTATATAAAATGATCAATAATATGGGTGTAACGAACATAAACAAATAAAAATGAATTCAATGAGTTAATTTTTTATTTCTTTATTTTCGGTAGCCAATGAACAATAAATGGGTGTAACGAAAAAAAAGAAATAAAAAATTTAAAATTCATTGAATTCATAGTTTTTGTTTATTTCCGTGAGAAGAGCTTAAAGAATTAATTACTGTTTTTCCCTGGAAAATTCTTTTTAAATGGGAAATTCCTGATGTGCGCGGTCTCGGGCGACAAAGCGTTGTTAGGGGTTTTATTGATTTTTGTTTATAAAAAGGGTTTTCAGTCTTTTTCAGAAAATATTTTACCCCTAAAAAATTATTTTTTTAATCTATCCATCCCGACGGCGCTGGAGTGAGTTGCATTCCCCCGATCTGTCCATAGACTACAAGGGGAGAAAGTGTCGCGCTTGTTTGGCCCGAGATAGCCAAGCCCCGCGGCTAAACCCAATCGCTCTTTTCTGCATTTTTACTGTATTTTGAACTCTCCCCCTTTGAATTTTGATTGGGTAAATATTTCCCCTAGGTTAAAATGGGTCCCGTCGCTCCTTTTGTTTGGCAGGATTGCCAAGCCCCGCTAGCTAAACAATCAGCCTTTTCTGCTTTTACTGTTTTTTGAACTGCCCCGCCTTTGTTTTTTATGGGTCACTGTCGCTCCTTTTTGATTGGCTGGTTTTTGCCCCACCAAAAGAATTCTTACAGAATTTGAATTACTGTATTTCCCCCCAATTTCCCTATCCAAGTTCCTGATGTTCGCCGTTCTTGATTTTTTGGAAAAAATGATTTTTATTTATGTATTTTTTCTTTATGTTTTATCTTTTTTTTTTGTTGTTTTACCTAAAAAAAAACGCTTTTTTGATTCTTTCCATGCCGACGGACATTTTTTAAGATTTTTCGCTGATTTTGCCCGTTCGATCGGAATACATGTGAGGCGCGTCCTTTGCGCCTAAATTCCCCCCCTGCGCCCCCCCACACTGGCGAGGCGCGGTGGACTTTTCACCCCAGTATGAGCGACCTCCCCGGGGGGCGACATACTGGGCGAGCTTTCACTTTCGAGCGCTCGAAAACTTGCGCTCCCCGTGGCGAGATTTATCATGTCGCCCCCTTAGGTTTGAGTTTTGTGGTTGTTCACGTTCCCCTTTTCTTCTTATCCGTCCCCCCCTTCATGTACATCTCCCAAAAACCAACACCGCCTGCAGATTTGGACACAAATATCTTAGAATCCTCCGTTTTCCCGCAACTCCTTTTATAAGTTTAAGTTCCTCAGTTAGGTAAGTTATAGGGCCCTTGATATTAAATATTATGTCTCCCTCAGTTAGGCAGGCATGTACAGGTCCCCTAAGTTAGACAGGTATATATAGGTAGATATAGGTCCACTCAGTTAGGAAGGTTTGTATAGGTCCCAATCAGGCAGATACATGTCCTCTCAGGCAGGCAGGTATATAGATATATGCCCCCTCAGACAGGCAGGTATATAGATATATGCCCCCTCAGACAGGCAGGTGTATAGATATATGTCCCCTAAGGTAGGTATATAGATATAGATCTCCTCAGGCAGGTAACCGCCATTAAAAATAATAACAATAATACTCACCTCACCTGCCTCCCTCATCACGCCACCCGCGCAGGGCGCTCCCCCAGCGTCGGTGTCAGGGGGAAGGGAGCGGTTGCGATTTGGGGGAATACATCGCGCTGCTGCCAAGCCACGGCGGGCCCTCACTGCTAAAGGGCCCTCCTCTGATGGCTGGTGCTCGTGCTGGTTCTCTGAGACTTAAAGGGCCAGGTGTCGTAATGGCTAAAATTTCAGGGGGGCTGACCCTGTATTTGGGAATCCCCCCTCACTTCTCGCCAGTCAAAAGTGTCTAAGCCCTTGATAAAGCGGCCCCGATTGCTTTTGTTTAGTGTTCCGTCCCCTTTTTTGATTTTTCCCGACCACGAACCTTTGTTCCCATCTGCCCCCCCTTCCTCCTGTTTCCCCGCTACAAGCTCGGATTTTTTTTCCTCGCCCCACCCCGTCCCTCCTGGCAGGGGAAGTCCACCAGGGTAGCGACCCGGGGGGGCGCTTGCCGCGCAAGTCCAAACGCTTGCGGCGGGCTCTGGTGAAAACCAGCGGCCCCTTAGACTCCGCTCCCTGGTATTGCTTGTACTGCTGATTCTACCATCGCCTGCGGATCCGTTACATAGCGAAGGCCTATTCACTTTGTAGGAGACGCAACTTATTGATTTAAATTTTCAGTTCTTTTGTAATTAATGAAGAGACGGCAGGAGCTGAAGTGACCCAAAGTGTGAGATGCCAGAGGCAGGTGCCCCTGTTGTTTTTATTTTTAGTTATAGTTCATCTCTATGACTATTTGGAAACTTAAGGTCTTTCCTTGCAGGAGGGAAATCCCACTCCACTGATGACTTGATGAATTTTACCTGGTTTGCAAACAACCTAAAATTGACCCTTGTGACATAGGACTTCGTTATCCATTCAAACTATGATCACCTGAAAAATTCCCCAAAATATAGAATTTAAATTGTATTACTATAAAAACAAAAACCTGTATATATCTGTGTTACATAGACAACCAATTTCTTTGAAATAACAATATGCAGTCTTTAATTTCCCCAGTGGTGGCGCTGCAGGAATGTTGAACTTTTCCTGCAGCTTTCTCCACTGATTACAGATGATTACTGGGGGTCTTGGCAACTCCCTCTTTACTCTTCATTACAAAATAAATTTATTTGAAAAATTTACAAACTTTAAGTTTTTTAAAAAAAAAACCAAATAATACAAAAAAAAATTTTAAACTATCAAACAACTAATATAAAAGGGGTTTTTCTCCAAATCAAAAAATTTTTGACTTTTGTGACAAACGCGGTTAAAAAATTTTTTAAACCCCTTCATAAAACATTTTTTAGTTCTTAGCAGTAGTTTTTATGTTATAATCGACGCAAACAGGTCAAAACCCAGACACCAGTTTCCCACCGCGTTCCCAAAATCTTAGCCCATTTCTCTAGGAAGTAGCCTCCAGGTCCGTAACATTCTTGGGATTGTGTGCTGCAACCACCTTCTTGAACTCAGACAATTTTCTATGGGGTTTAAGCCAGATGACTATGATGTCCGCTCCAGAATTTTCTAGAATTTATTCTGAAACAAAACCTATATCTGGGTATATGTGGGATCATTGCCTTGGTGGAAGGTCCAATGAAATCCAACCGTCAACTTCCACAAAGAAGGCATCATTTTCTTTCTCCTCAGATGTTGCCAATAAATCAGAAGCTTCCAAAGACATTACATCATTATTGGGGGTCCCCAAATGTTTAAAAGCATATTTTTCTAGTGTAGTAAACTTTTTACTTTGCAAAAAATAATAAAATTCCTTAACAAATTCTCTCTATTTTTGGGATTTGGCAAATATAAATAATTTTGGGTTTCCCAATTTTACCTAAAACGGGGAAATTTATTCTGATTTTTAGTCAATAGTGAGAAAAAAAGCGATGTGTCTTTTTTATATAGTGGATTTAAAATTTTTTGGGGCACATTATGAACCGTTTTGGGCAAACCCCATTTTTGCCCATAGCATACAAGAAAACAAAAGGGGACATAGATTGGGTTTTCACCTTTTTTTTGGCGTTTTAAAAAGCACCTAGTGAAAATCTACGATGTCTAATGTGCCCAATGAATGTGCAAGTCATTGTTCTAAGACTCAAAACTTTCAAAGGCCAACAGAGGGGGGGTTTTGGGGGCTTTTTTTGGGGGGTCGCACCACACTCGAATATTAGACAATATAAGTGGTTTGGCAAAACTAGGGAATTCTGCTCAAACGGAGACTATTTCAAGTGGTCTGTCTGACATGGGGAGTTGAAATGGAATAAATTTGCCATTAGTGCAAAAAAATGTCCCTTATTTCTCAACTTACACCGTCAAAAATAAAAAGTGATTTCTGATAAATTTTCAAACTAATAAAATTAAATTTTTAAATTTAAAAAAAATTTATCAATAAAATTAAAAATTAAAAAAATATAATATCCCAAAAATATAGAAATACTCCTATAAAATGAATTTAAACTTAATAAATCTAAAAAAATTTACATTAAAAAACCCTGATTTTTGTTTTTAGTTTCAATTTTTAAGTTTTGCTCATTAAATTTGAAAAATTTTTTTTGCTCTCTCACCCTTTATTCTACATAAAGCAAGACCGCACACCACCGGCTTGCGGGGCTTGTGGCCCTAAGCAGGGCCATGTATATTTTATTACTGATGTAATGACACAGGTAGGGATTCTGGGCCCCCCGTAAGGGGGGTCGGCAAGCCCGGGAGCGGAGTCTAAGGTCCCCGGGCTTCACCAGAGCCCCGGGGCCCCGGCAGGATGGACTGCTGAGGCTGTCCACCGGCGTACCCCTGGCGCGTCTGGCTTGCGGCGGTTGCCGAGGCGCAGCGAGGTACCGAATCGTGAGGCGAACCTGGAAGTTAAGGTCAGGCCAACAGGAAAGTAATGGGAACGCTTTCTCAACAGGGAGAGGCACTGAAGTCCGGCAAGGACATGTCGGGCACACCCTTATATAGGATCAGCGCCGGCAAAACCCAATACTGGGGGCTGTCCTTTAAATTCGAGAGGCCGGGGCCGCGGGGGCGCCCCAAGGAGCGGGTACGCGTGCACTGGCTGGGGGAGAAGCAGGAGGGAATACCTGTAAGAGGGCGAGACGTTTGCGGCCCCCACCCCGGGCTGCGGGGAACCCTCCCCGAGACCGGGGGACGGCAGGGACCTGATTTCGGCCCCAGTCGGGCCCGGGGGCCCTTGTACAAAGACATGTATTTAATGACTTTTATTTTTAACCTATCTATCCTTTTTACATGTTGGCTACGTTTTTTAATGCGCCTAACCAAGGGAGGAAACTCGGAAAAAATTCACTTCGAATCGCTTCCCTTTTACATTTCCCATAACGTCAATAACATTGTAGCCCATAATGAGCACATCGAGGGAGAAAAGTCATGATAAAGAGTTGTAATTTAAGTGCTAATGTCCCCCTCCTCCTGAGTTTACATGCAATGCACCTAAATCTCTGTTCCCCCTGTGCTGCTATATCCATGCCTCCCCTTAAGTGTAGTAGCATTTTGGGAAAAAACAGAAAGGGACTAAATTTGGCCCAAAAGCCCCTGGACCCCCAATGCTACCAAACAATGTGCCGAGTCCCCCGAAACCCCCTTTTCCCTATAAATCCCATCCCCCTTATTCCCGGCCCACGGGGGAAGGAACAAAACCCCTTTTAATAAACCCTTAAAATAAAATTCAAACAAATTACATTCCAAAGAAATTGTAATCTACAAAAAACAATAAATAAAGGCAGTGCATGGAAAAGGGGAAATCTCCAGTCCTGCTATCCCTTTTTTTAAGGAAAAGAACTATTCCTATTATCCCCCTAAAATTTTTTGTTCCCTACCCAAAAATGGGGTCATCGTCCCAATAAGGACGGCCCCAATCCGGAACCAAAGGCTATTCACCCTACACCAATGACTTCCCAACGCGATTTCTTTCAAGGTGTAGTTTGGTATTCATCTTGAGAGTAGTAGCTATGTATACACAAATGCTTAGAACACGCTGATGTGTGAGCGTTATATGTCAGACATATATCCGCCATCAAAAAACAGCGCGTCAATCCAATGAAAATATGATCAAATAAAATAAAAATTTTAAAAACCACCGGGGTTGTCCCCCCACGCCTGTCCCTTTTAAAATGATATTGTTTCCCATCATGAAAACAATTTCATATGGGCACAGGGCACGGTGCCCCCAACAAAAAAACCAGTGGAAAACAAATCATGCATAATCCATTATTCTCATAAAGCTTTAACCCGCAGTACTCATTTTAAAGCCCTAATTATTCACATTATAATACCTACCGGCCGTTTTTACATACATCTGAAAGGGGAATTTCCCAATCCATTTAAAACAGAAAAGGGGGGAGGGGAAATGGCCCTACTATCAGGGGCCCCAAAGTTTAAAAAGGTGCAAGCGGGAAAGAGATTTGGGTTCACATCTTTTCCAGTGTCATGCAGAGGAACTTGGTTCACATGCCCTGCAGATTGAGTAGTTGCGGGGTTCAGCAGGTTTCTTTTTTCAATCGGGACCTTGGTGTAAAAGTGGACATTTAAGTCTAAACTACATTTCTTTTTGACCCGTTTATTTGAGAATAGTGGATTATGCATGACTTGTACCACAATGTTTTGTCCATTTGACCACTAAGTCTTTGACTGGACTATAGGGAGAGTTCTCTCCTGATACGCAAACTAGGATTGGAGATTTCCCCTCTTCCACGGACTGCCTTTATTTATTGTTTTTTTGTAGATTAGGATTTCTTCGTAATGAAATTTTTGTAAAATTTTATTTTAGCCTTTTTTGAAAGTTTGTTTTTTTACTTGCCTTCCATGACTAGCCCTTGTACTTTAGGACATAATCTTAAATTAAAAGGTATTGAAAACTGAACCCAAATTCTGGGAATCTATATTTTTAGTAGAACCCTTTCTTCCCTGATGTGCATTAGCATATTGGAGCAGAAATGGCATGGACTTAAGCTGTTATTATGTGCTCGATCTTCCTGAGTCAGCAGTGTCATCTTGTACTGCACATGAACTTGTTTGCTGATCCAGGGACATTGAGCACGGGGCCCGGGAGCAAATTATTTTGAGGTTAAAATACACCCTTTTGGAAGGATTTTCCCCCAACCCTCCCCTGAAAAGCCCCCTGCATTCTAAAATTTTTATTTTTGGGGAAAAAAGTACCAGTTTTATCAGACTCCCCAGCCCTTTACCCCTAAATTACGGAAAAATTGAAAAATACTTTTAAAGGGTTTTGCCACAAAGTGATTTCCCTTTCCCTCTTATCTTTCGGGAAGAAGTAAAAAAAGCATGCTGATTCACGGGAGGGGGAGGGAGAGGGAAGGGGGTGAGCAGAGAGCGGGGAAGCAGGGAGCGTCTGAAAATTTTAAACTAAAATAATTACTTTACAACCAGGGGATTCTCTATACAGCAGCCCACCCTTTATCCCACTCCCACTTTTCCCCCAGCCCCTTTCAAGCTCTTTCATTTTTCCCTGTCATCAGTTTTCAAGTTGCCCCTTTTCCTTTGTCAAGTGTAAATTGTCCGGAACCCTTAGGGGAACTGACAATGATGTAGCTCTCCGGGGCCTTAAACTTTTGTAATCACATTTTTTTAAAAAAGTGATAAATCCCCATTTTGGGGGGGAAAAAAAAAAAAAAATTCCCGGGTCAACATTACATTGTGGCAAAATCCCTTTAAGTACAATAATTTCATTGTTATTTTTTTTCATTTGTTCAAAAACATTGCTGGTCAAATACATTGGTATAACTATAAAATTATTTACATATGTTGGTATAACTATCATAAACTTGACCTAGGGTTGGGAAATAATAAAACAAACAATAATAAAATTTGCATAGGGCAAAAATTAACCATAACATAATAGACATAATTATTATTGAGAAGAGAGTTCAGCACAACTCTTAAATATTTGCCTTCATCTCTACTTGTTATTATAGGACATATTATATTTCTGGTAACAGACAAGCTGAAGAGAATTTCAAACCCAGCAAGAAGTTTTAAATTTCCCCCCGTAGGGTGCTTTTTTATTTATGCCCACTTGGGCCCCGAGGCCAAATTGGGGGAAAACCGGCTCAACCTGCTCAAAAAAATAAAGCTTCCCATTTTTTAGGGGAATTTCCCGTTGTCCAGGTATGTCCATAAAACGGGTTTAAAAATTTTTTTAGACACGCATGAGGCGAAGAACTGTATTACATTATAAACACTTTACCAATATAATGTTATTTCCGACGGTTTTCAGGGAGAGTGATTCCAACAAAAACACTAAATCAAAAAAATTGGGATATTTGGCTTTTTGGGGAATCTTTTGGAAAACTAAAAACTTCAGGTATAGTGATTTTTTTATCCAGAAAGCCGGCCCTTTTAAATTGTTTGCAAAGGGAATGTTGAATTTCTCATCTCAAACAATTTAATAAAACAAAAATCAACAACAGTGGAGGATATACACCATCAAAAAATGTCTCTGTCTCGATAACGTGTCATGTGGTCTTGAGCACCAATCACAGCTTGAAAACGAAGTCTCATGCTGTTTACAAGTCAAATTATTGACTGATGAGGCATGGAGATTGTAAGGAGTGGCCCACCCCTGCCCCCTTTGAAAAAGCCCAAAAAAAATCCCCCAAAAAGCATAAAACTCTGGGAAAAAAGCCAGGTTTCAAGGGCCCCCCTAGCCAGGTAGTGCCCTTAGAGCCAGGTAGTAGCCCCCTTTTATCAGGTAGTGCCCCTTTTAGCCAGTTAGTGGCCCCCAATTTGTCCCGCAAATGACCCCCAATAGTTAGGTAAACGCCTCTAATAGCCAGGGATTTACCCCTAAAAGCCAAGTAAACCCCCCCCATTTGCCAGGTAGGTTTCCCCTAATAGCCAGGGTGCCCTCTAAACCAGGAAATTCCCCCTTTTTCCAGGAAATCCCCCCCAAAAAACCAGGTTTGTGCCCCCTTTTAAACCCCGGGGGTGCCCCCTTTTTAAACCAGGGAGTGCCCCCTTGTAAACCAGGTATGCTCCCTTTTAAAACCAGGGAGTGCCCTCCCTTTTAAACCAGGGAGTGCCCCCTTTTAAACCCGGTATGCCCCCTTTTTAGCCAGGTATTTCCCTCTTTAGCCAGTTAGTGCCCTCTTTAGCCAGGTAGTGCCCCCCCCTTTTTTGTGGGGGCCAAAAAGGGAGTGCTCTTTTTGTACCAAAGGGGGGGCCCCCCCCTTTTTAGCCAGTAGTGCCCCCTTGTAGCCCCGGTAGGCCCCCCTTTGGGAGCCAGGTAGTGCCCCATGTAAGGGAGGTATTGTTGCATTTCCAGGATTTTCACTTTGTACCAGGTATTGCCCCCTTTTTAGCCAGGTAGTGCCCCTTGGAAATCAGGGAAAATGCCCCTAATAGCCAGGTAAAAGCCCTCTTGAGCCAGGGAGTGGCCCTCTTGTTTAAACCCGGTAGTGCCCCCCTTTTAGCGAGGTAGTGGGCCCCATGTAGGCAGGGGAAATTTTCCCCCTGAAAACCCCGATTGCCCCTTTTTAGGGCCCGGCATTACCCCTTGGGACCAGGTTTTGCCCCCCCTTTAGTCAGGGAGATTCCCCCAAAAAGCAATAAAATAAAAAAAAAACTCACCCTCACCAGGCTCCCTGCAGCAGTCCAACCCCCCCACATCTCCTCAGCGTCGCAGGGGGGGTGGTAAATCCCTGCGTTTATGCCCCCCCGCGATGGCTGATCTGTATGTTAAAAACGCCAAATGGCCCCCGTACATAAAAGGGGGGAAAAAACAGGAGGGGAAACCATCCCCCCGCCTCCTCCCTGTTAAAAAAAAAGGCAGCGTAGGGGGCGTGCAGCTGCTGACGTTTCGGGTGCGGCCACAAAAAGTCATTTAAAACTCGCCGGCAGGTGAGCGGCCGGGGGCGGTCACTTTACCCCCTGGGAATGTGGGCCCCCTGGGGCCAAGTAGCGTACTGACGCTACCCCGGCGCCACGGTCATTTTAAAGAACCCCCAAATGGCCCGCTGGCGACGGAAAAGGGTTCCCCCAACTCGCCGAAAATGGCGGGGGGGGGACCCCCATTGGCGGGACCCCCCACCAAAAGTGGGAGAGTTTGCATGTATGCTTTAAGGGTGTCCCTCAAGTCATTAAGGTTCAGGGGTATGAGATTCTATACAGTGACTCAGCTGATCCTACAGGTTTTCTAGGGGATTCAGGTCTGGAGAGGCCGCTCCATTTGAGGTACCACAGTCTCCAACAGCTGTTCCCTAATGATGCAACCTTGATGAGCTGGAGCATTGTCATCCATGAAGATGCAGTTAGCCTTGTGCTGTTCATACAGAGGCACAATGTCTGGATTACTGATGTTATTCCAGTAGTAGAGGCTGTCACTGTACCATTCACAAAGTGTAGGGCAGTTCTGTATTGACTAGAAGCACCTGCCCACGCTATTACAATACCACCACCAAAGACTCGTCTGGTGAAAACAGTGGCTGATGCATAGCGCTCTCCTTGACGTCTCCAGCATTATTGGTCATCATCATTTCTGTTCAGCATGAATAGAATTTCATCACTGAACAGCACTGAGGACCACTGGTCCCTCGTCCAGACCAGATGGACGAGCAGATGCTCCCGGCCCATGCAAGATGATGATGCCTTTGCCTGGTGTTGTAAATGGTTACGAAT
Source organism: Phyllomedusa bahiana (assembly GCA_025379985.1). Lineage (NCBI taxonomy): Eukaryota > Metazoa > Chordata > Amphibia > Anura > Hylidae > Phyllomedusa > Phyllomedusa bahiana. The sequence continues at coordinate 142,583 of JAODAL010005295.1, forward strand.
GGCCTGACGTGACACTTGGTTGCCTCTCACCTCCCTTAAATATGCTTGGAGTTGTGCGGCATTCATCATCCGGTTCTGCAGGGCATTGTTTACAATGAAGCAGTCATCAATGTGTGATGGAGCCAAAGGACACCCACTGCTTTGTCTTTCTGCGACTCTTCCAGTTTCTCTGTATCTCTGCTGCAACCTGCTGATGACACTCTAAGCTCAGTGGCCACTTCCCTCTGAGAGCATCTTGCTTGAAGTCCCGCAATGGTGAGGTACTGCTGATCAAGGTGTTGTCTTGGTCTCATGATGTCAAGAGATGTTAGAGTTCAGCAAGTTGTGCAAAAAATGCTGAAACATTGAACAGTTGGACATGTGCGTTTTAAGCTAAGAGATGGTCTCATTTACTTCTTTTAAAAAAAATTTCAAGAAAAAAAAGTGACCACTTATTTTAGCAGCTAGTGTTGCTCGAGTGGGGCCCTGTTCAGTTTTGGTTTGGGATGTTCCAATCTCAAATTTTTCCTCTAACTATATCCCAAACCAAAAAACATTAATGTAACCGTAACTAGGAGTTAGGGTTATTTAAAGAGAATTAGGGGTTAATATACCCATCTGGCGCTGTGATGCTCCGGTTATGGACTTACTTCAAGTCTAAAATCTAGTCCAACATCACTTGTGATTACCATAACCCTAACTCTACATTGAAGTAACAGAAAGTGATGTTGGGATAGGGTACTGGACTGGTAAGTTAACCCCTAAAACTGGCTAAAGTGTAAAATTAAATAAATATTACATTCAAATCATTCCTCTTGTGCAAAAAAAAATAATAATAATAAAAAAGTAACACAAAATTGGAATCGTCGCATCCATAAAAGTCTGATCTATTAAAATATAACATCACTTATCCTGTATGCTGAACGCCATAGAAGAAAAGAAATTCCAAACGCCAAACATTGTGGATTTTTTAGAATAAAAAGTGATCACAAAAATCGCATCTATCCAAAAATGCTACCAATAAAAAGTACACTTCATCCCGTAAAAAATGCGACCGCACTCAGGTCCACAGGTGTAAGTCACAGAAAATGGCGCTGAAGCACAAATTTAAGAAATAGAAACTGTTTGCATTTTTAGGGTACTAAAACGTAATTAAAATCCTACATATTTGGTATTGCCAGAATTATGTCAGCCTGCAGAATACAGATAACATTTATACTGAAAAGTGAACACCGTAAAATCAAAACCCATGCAAACACGGTGCAAGTTTTTTTTTCACATTTCCCAGTATATTGTATGGTATGATCAAGGACACCATTAGAAAGTACACCTTGTCTTGCCAAATAAAAGCTCTAATATGTCTATGTAGATGGAAAAATTAAAAAGTTCTGGCTCTTGGAAGGCGGGGAGGAAAAAAATAAGAGCCATATTATTTTGACTAGCCGTCAGGAAGGGGTTGAACTCTACACTTTGGTATCACCAGAATTGTACTGACCTGCAGGATACAGATAACATGTCATTTATACAAAACAATGAACACCAGAAAAACAAAAGCCCCACAAAAATGGCACAACTGAATTTTTTTTCATGTTCTACAGCACATAAAGGGCAACATGTATGTACGGGACTGCGCCAGTATTCTGGTGTCCTTTCAGATCAAAAACTGGCGCAGACCTGTTCACTAGATGTATGAGCAGGCGCACTCCAAAAGTAGGCGCATTATCGGGTGCCTTCAGCAATGTAATGCGCCTGAGATTGGGGGGCGTTCTGGATTCTACACATTTATGATGAGAGGACGGCAAAACTGGCCGCATTACTGCTGGAAGAGGCAGACCAAGTTAAATGTAGTTTATCTGACCTTGATTTGAAATTGCCAAATCTATGACCTGCAGTAGAACAAGCTCATAAATTCAGGCGCATTCTACGCTCTAATGCGTGCCAAAAAAATGGCGCCTGGGCACCAAAATACATGCATGTCGCCCAAAATGTTCCCAGAAGATTATATGATATGATCAATGGCACCATTAAAAAATAGATCTTGTTCCACAGAAAACAAGCCCTCATGGCTATATAGACAGAGCAAAAATCTGAAAATAGCTGCATCAGTAACCGTTTTTTTTCGAACCATAGACTTTGATGGCATGTTCGTCTGTGCTCGTAACTCCCTAGAACAGAATGGAGAATTGTGCGGAAGTTCAGCCAGCTCTCTATTCTGCACCATAATTTTTGGTGGCCTGTTCCTGAGTTAAACGCGAGTCCCAGATCAATCATACTTTCCAGGCATATCCTTGAATTTTACCTTGGTGGTAACACCCTTTTGAGGGGTTAAATAGTGTTCAAGGCTGGACATTCACTTTTAGGAAGACATCAGCACTACCTGAGACCAGAAGTTAAACATGGACGTTTACTGATGCAGTTGTATCACACAAGGATGGGGACGTTGCAGCCTTGTGTATCCGATGTGGCCAGATGATTTTATGGGGACCTGCTATAAATATATTTTATCATGGAAACCCTGGAAATGTCTTGTTAATTTTTTTAGATTTGTTGCTAAATACACCATCAATGACGTTTAAATGTTCTACTTATGAAGTCAAGTCGGTGATGAAATTCTGTAACATAACAAGGAAGCTGTGACATAGAACTGCAGGCATTTCAGAATTTAGTGGGAAAATAGTTGACAAGAAAAAAAGGAAGTGTATGCATGTGTGTGTGGTATGTGGTAAAAACATGATACACACAAGGGGCACAAATGAGCTAATAAAGGGGTTGCCCACTTTAATAAAATTATATTTAAATGTCGCCAGAATGAGGAAAAACAGGAAAAAAGGTCATACTTACCTCCCAGTCTCCCACTGTTGCTGCTCCAGAGCTTCTCAGGATCGGCTTCTCTTCACAATACGAAAGCGTAAGTAAATAGAGCACAAGCCTCTCCTGTGTGTCTGGACATTGGGAAATGAAGAGGAGTGGATCCAGGGG